>JAVXUM010000046.1:9890063-9902054 GCA_035590655.1 Pouteria glomerata
ATGAAAAAGAAAATATAAAGAGAGAATAAGAAGAAAAGAAAGAGAGCCCAGAAAAATCGAGAAAAATAGGAGAAACTCATACATTGACTATATTTCTAATATTTATAATATGAGAACGTAACATGTTTTATATTAATTTGACTATACAGTAATTGTGATAAATGTTAACATCAAATACTTGATAATGAAAGACTTGGTACCTCTGAGAAAGTGATTGTGTTGTACGTATATTCTGCAAATTTGTCTCTAAATGCACTTGATTATTATATATGGAATAACTATACAATATAAGAATTTAAATTATACAGGGAGGTGTGATTCATTGTCAGAAAAACACTATTGTGGTTGAGTGAAATATTTTTTGCCCACAAAATATATCTATATATATATATATATTAAGAAAGTTTAAGAATTTAAATTTAGAATAGTTTTAGGTATTAGGTTTGTTCAATAAATAGGATTATTTTTTTCTGTCTGCTTTGGTGTTTTTTTAGTCACTTTATATGGAAACATACTCTCTCATTTTTCTAATATTTTTGTGAATATTTTTTACAAAAGTTTTTAAATTAATATTTTAAAAAATGTGATAATATTTACGATAAATAATAAAATTTTACGCATTCACTAAAAGTTTTGAAAACTTTAATATCTTTTAATTAATAATTTTTATTTTTACTAGTTATTTTTATATTTTTTTAAATAAATTTACTTTATAAATTTATATTTGAACTCTTTTAAAATCAACTTATAATCCTGTACATTTAGGCATCGACCTATAATGGCGGACAAAGTACTGGTGACTTATCTTGATTTCTTTGGGACTACTAATTACATTTCAATATTAATCAACTCATACCCATTTATACCGTTGAGAATCTTTGCACTGGAAGATTGGAAGTGCATGTTCATAATCTATGATCCAAATTGATTCGCATAGTCCCACTGATTGTTTGTACCCTAGTAAAGAGATGTTTGCTCTTGGAATAATTAAAGGGTTGGATATGAAACCATATTTCACTTTTATTTTTTAAATATTTAATGTTTAATTTTTTTAAATAAAATTTTCATAAAATATTATTTATATTTTTTTACATTATTTGAGAGATGATATTTTAATAAAAAATATATTATAAAAATTAGGGGTACTGAAATATTGTATCTTTTCCAACCTAATTGGTTTGGGAATAAAGAAATTTTTTTTTTTTTTTTTAGTTATTTTTGGTTTTATACGACTTTTCCACCAAATTTTGTTTTCTTCTTCGGTTTGGTAACTTTTCAGCATATTATTCACTCTTATGAAAGCAATCGCAAACAATTGAAAATTTCACATGGGGAGTTAAGAAAAGTTAATTTTTTTTTTAAAATTTTTATAGATAGATTTTTTATACACAGTTGAATTTTTCATTTTGAAAATATATTTATGGATGCAAAAAATCATTACTACCAAAAATAAAATTTCTTAAAAAGTTATTTGAAGACTAATGATATTTATATTCTTCTATTAGTTTTTCTAACTCCATAATAGTTTAATTTACTAAGGATATATTTATTTTAGGAGTAATAGAGGATAAATTTTACTAAGATAATTTTTTGCCCTCCATTACACTACCCCTGAAGGAGGGTAAATTATTAACTAGGGAGGATGTAAGTAACAAGAGGTAATGAAAAAATTTATCCTTTTCCTGTTACTCCCCATAAAATATTGTTTCACATCCCTGTAAAATTTTAGAGAACATTATCTTTTAAATAATTATAATAAATATTATAAAATAATTTATTTAATTAAACTAAAATTAATTAATTATTACATTATTTTATCAAAATTATATTTAATAATTAATAATTTGTTATTAAAATAATTTATTTTATTTTATTAAATTAATAGTATTAAAATATTACTTTATGACCAAATTATACATTTTTTAAAATTAAGATAGCTTTTAATAAATAATAATTATTTATTAAAATGTTTTATTAAATAAAAATTTTATCTCATAACAATAATCTATTAGAATATGTATTGGATTAATATATTTTATTAAAATTAATAATTTATTTAAATAAACTAAAATCAATTGTTTTATTAAATTATTTTATTAATATGAAAATAAATTTTAACAAATAACAATTCCGTATAAAATTAATTACTATTGAAATATTAATCTATTGTAAAATTATTTTCATATTTAATATTTTTATAATAGTTTATGAAAATTAATTATTAACTTTATCCCTTGTTAATTTATCCTCATTCTAAATGCGATTAATTTTTAATCTTTTAAAATTTTTAACAATCCAAATATAATATAATTATTGTTGAATAATATTTACTTTATCAGTTTAAATATTATAAGTATTATAAACTTGTTACCTCATTACTCATTATGATCCTGTAATAATTTTTCATATCTAAAATTTTTATTTTGTATGAAACGTTTTGCTAAATGTAAAAATAAATAAATAAATAAATAAATAAATTGTGGAATAAGGGAAGATAATAGAGAAGTATAAATATTATCAGTTTTATTTAGAATAAAAGAAAAAACTAAAAAACAACTTATTTTGGGTTACTAAATCAATATTCCGATGAAGAAAAGAAATAAACATGTAGTTGAATGCTAATAAGAGAACAAAAGGTTGGATTAAAATGAAGAGAATAATGAGAAGGAACGAAGACTTTGGGTGAATTATTGAAGCTAAAAGGAAACTTTATAACGTGCATGGATGGGTATAGATAGGTGGATGCTAGCTTTGTACCTACCATGGCAGTTCGACGCCTGCCCACCAACGCTTTTTTGATGGTGTGATATATTATTCTTATCCCACAATGATGGTACTTGAAACAATAGCCGCAGACAGATAATAGAGAGAGAGAGAGAGAGAGAGAGAGAACAAAAAGGAATGCCCAGATTCTGTGAAATTATTTGGTGCTTAATTCAGCGCTGCAGTTTGTGCAAAAATGCTTGGCTCTTGGCATACTCTGAACCAAGAATAGCTTTCACCACCGCCCACTTTTGAACTTTCAAGGCACGTGGAGTGTACACAAAGAAGGCCACTAGTTATGGACCTCCTTGTGATTTGCTTTTTCCTTTTCTGTGGCATTTTCTTGTCCAGTGACTCTGCTCTAGGTGCATTTGTTTCCTCTCTCTCTAAAAAAAAAAAAAAAAAGAAAGAAAAAGAAAGAAATGGGAGGGAATAAAACCCAAGAAAATGATGAACTGCCTGAAAATATTAATAAAATCATGTGAAAGTAGTAGTTTTGTAAATAAAAAATAATTAATTGAACTTGAATAGATAGGCTCACATTTATGTCTTTGATAAATTGTTTTAGTGGTAATTACACTTTATCTTATTAGAATTTTGACTTTAAAACACAGTGATTGTTTTAGTTTAATATAAAAATTTCTCGTAAATTGGATTAAAGTGTAAACTTAATAAAAATATATTAAATTCTACTAAATTTATATCTCAAAAATTAAAATTAACTATAAAAGAAAATCACAAAAATAAATAGACAAAGGTACATTTTTTTACATTGTTTGTGTTAAAATAATGTGTTTTTTATTTTTTAAGAAAATTCAATAACATTTCATTTACAAATTTAACTCTATGTTTCTCAAAATATCTATTCGTAATCACGTATGAATCTTCATGATATTTGAGATATAAAAGTAATTAAATTTAATTGAACTTGCCAATTTGGCACTTTAATGTATATCACAAGTTATGTTTTCATCCATCTTCCATTAATTATAATCGCTAGTATAAGGGTAAAATCGTCATTTCTCCTTTTCACATCTCCAAATGTCTTGAAACGACACTGATATGTTATATTCATTCAAAAAAAGTTACACCTACGGCTTTTTTCAAAAAAAAAAAAAATCAACAACACACTTAAAGCTTCTTTTTACAAAAAATCAAATTTTCCATTATCGATCAAATTAAAGGCATTCTTCTTCCTAAGGTTTCTATTTTACTCGGTTGGAGGTGAACTGGGGTTTGGTTGTGGTCTGTTTGACTGTCCTGACAACAAATAAATAATGACTTACGATAAGTTTTCTCTGAATTGTCTTGTTAATATAGGATCATTTTCTTTTTTTCTGGTTAAGTAGGATCATTTAAAATGGCTTTGAGAAACCAAACAATGATAAGCAAAGTGGTGGTATATAAATGAATATCCACCATTATGTAACATAAACAATTAAAGGAACGGTTTAGCTTTTAAAATGGCTTTGAGAAACCATATTACAGCCATCTACCACGGGAAATGATCCTACTTAACCAGGAAAAAAGGGGATGATCCTATATCAATAAGAAAAAATTCAAAAGCACTTCAATACTTGCATATTTAATATACTATGATCATGTAGCATTAATAAAAGCTTTCTTGAGAAGAGTTGGGGAATTCTGAAATTGTTGTAGCATTTACTTCTTGCAAAATTAAAGTAACTTAAGTACTTTCTATTTTTCACGGTAATCTAAATCATCAAATGTGCCTTTGCATGTGGTATTAAGCGCAAGCATCATATAATGTTAACATTTGTCTCAGCAATATAGGTCAGATTAAAGGTATATTGGATGAAAACTTTCAAATTGTCAAAAAGAGACAAAATTAATGAAAAAGCAGCAAGAGCATGATAACAATATTTGTGCAGAATAACATTCCACAATAATGATTAATCTAAGCTATTATCCAAAGATTGAAAAAGATTTTTCTTTTTTGAACTGTCAATTAATTTTTTTTTTTTTTTTTTTTTTTTTTTTTTGAGTGGGGGGTTCAAAGACCTAAGTTGAAAAGATTCCCTTATCCTTAAGATCATCACACTAGAGTAAAAACTTTGACTACCACTAATTACGTTAACTCAATGTAGAGAAGAAAATATGCAAAGAAGGGTCTATATAGAAAACGAATTAACTATAAATTGTTGTCAAGATAGGAGAAGCCCAAATACAAGTTAACCATTCAGAACAATGTTGAAAGTATACTGGTCTTGCTACTTTATACTTAGATGGTATTGTTTCACCTAATGTTTGTTTTGTAGCTTGTGCGCACAAATTTAAATTTATATTGAAAGTATACTGTTTGTTTCCTATTTTTCTAGCTATGGTAGAATTCATATTCCACAAGGTTTTGGTGACATCGAGCCAATTTGATCAAACTTTCAACGTACTTAGCCCAATTATTTTAAACTCGATGAAAAAATTAATAAGTTTGAAATGCAGTTCGTAAATAAATTAAAATAATGAATTTGTTTAAAAAATATTAAAAAATATGTATATGTATTATTTTATCAAACCAACTCACAAGTTTTCAGAGTTATGAAAATCTAAAGTTATAAATTAAGTTCAAATTCAACTCATTAAAACTACTGTGTCCATTAATATCAGGAACTCGTAAAATGAAAAGTGTAGGGTTGAGGTTGGGCAGTCCTGGATTTTTCATTCTCAGGCTAGATAACGCACTTTGCAGAACATAAAACAAACAATCAATGATGGAGCATACAGGATGACTACATTACATCTGCCCTTCATTCTCCAAACTCCGCGAGTATATAGACCTCTGCAGACAATCCTCCTTGTTCCAAAGTGAACTCTGGGAAACCAAAATTGATAAATGAATAAATTAAACCCATTTATTAAAAGCATTCATTAAAAAAAACAAAAAAACAAGACTGAGACTGTAATTCTCAGAAACCAAAATCGATAAAGTTAGAAAAGGCACTCCTTAAAAGCTTTCATTAAATAATAATAATAATAATAGCAAAAAGTCTCGAAATTATCTTCCCTGTTATGTTCTTCTAACTTTCACAGCAATCACACAAGCGTTTGGTCACTCAGAAATTTCAGAATGAGCAAGCAACAAAGACTACCTTCTTACATCTACATCTTTTCAAATCCACGATACGTTCTTACTCGGTGTATTCCAATTGAAAAAAAAAATGATAACATACATGCATACAGATATGTAATTGAGAACAAGGGCTTTAGAGCTGACCAACGCTGAAATGTGTTTGAGATCTATCGCTCAAGTACAAGAGAGTGGTTGCAATTTTACTTGGTGAGAACCAAAGTCATCTCTATAGAGAGGATTTTGTTAAATACTCTACATTTGTTCTCTTAAATTAGTCGGTGAATCAAGGTTAATCTAACTACATTTGGATTTAAAAGAAATTTTGATTGAGATTTGGGTTGAGAATGATGGAGTGAAAGAATTATGATACTCAATGAGAAAATGTGACTTAATTTTAGAAAATTACTTTTTAACTGAAAATACTTAATTTTAACCTATTACAGTAATAGATTCGAAGATATAATTCGAATATATTCGTAACTCAACCTAGCACCTACACATGTAATGTTAGGTCGGAAGATTTAACTTTAAAAACCTTTAGTAAAGAAAACATTGAATTAGGGTTTTGAAATCAGTTTCGAAGTTACCAGGACATTGAACAAGACACTCTAGTGTGCACAAGTATCAACTCGTAACTAAGACTCAATTATAATATGGGTGATTCAATTTTTAGAGTTAAACCTAGACTCAATAAGTTTCATGATTCAATCGGAAATATTTTACGTTTAAAATCATGATATTCGAATCTATCATCTTCTTTTCCATTGCGTTCCTAAGTTAAAACCAAGATGAATTCAGCCTAACATATCTAAGTCATAAACAAAGTTATGCGAAGAGAAACGAAAATCCATTTTATAGATTAATTTGAAGAAAGTAGAAACATAATACGTGCAAGGATTGTGATACAAGTACAAAGTAAAAGGCGAAAGAAGAAAAATGAAAACAAAATATTTGCAATTGAAAATATTGAATAATGAATCATTTACAAGCAAAACCCTAGGAGAGAGAGAGGAAATCAAGATTGCTACAAACCAAAACTAAAATTCTGCCCTACTTAGGTTTGAAAAGCCTATATTTATAGGTAACGAATCATCAAGGGAAAATGAGCAAAATAAATGTTACAAAAAAAATCTAATAACTCAGCATCAGGGGCGCCTGGGATAAACAAAAGGGAGCCCGAGATAGTAAGAGGGGTGCTTGTATGAGATTTGGGAAGAAGACTGCTCTCTAGGTGCGCTCGAGCAGCAAGGAGTGGCTTTTGTCTATGCTTCTTGGTAAATAGTACTTCCCAATAGCTTTTTATTTCCTATTTTCAACATGATTTTAACTTGAAGATGATAGATTTAGGCTTCCACTAAGGCACAAAAGTTGTAGCTCTTCGAGTCTTCTTTTCGACCCAAAAATAATTACACCAATTGGAGTTGTGAGGAAAAGATTATGATAAAAAAAATTAATAGGATGTTAAGCCGAAACTTCAACTACACACCACTTCGACCATTTTGAACCTCAGACCACTTCCTTTTCCTTGGCAGCCATAGTAATCGATCTTATGCCTTGAGATGGCTCTTGAGAAGTTGAGGACATCTTGGGAGTCCTTGGACATGTTGGCATTTGTGTCTTGAAGCCATTTTTTCTATGTGTACCAAATGTTCAGTGAAATGCCTAAACGACCCCTAAGTTTTTTTCTTACATTTTTTTAATTCTGACTTGCCTTGGCTCTTACTTACATGCAACTTTGTGTCATTTAGGCCTAAAAACTACAATTTATATTACCTAAAAACACGTAAACACCAATAGTACACGAAAATAAGATAATTAAGCTAATATATCACCATTAATAAGCACAAGTGCATAATTAGCTTGCGTAAAGGATATAGAATTGTATAATATTGCAAGCCAATCATCTCCCCCCCAAACCTGGACATTACTAGTCCCTAGCAATGCATGCAGTTAAACCATAGGGCATAAAAATAAGTGCAAGAACACTCATAACATGTAAGTTCTTATTCTAATTAAAACAAAACAAATTGAAAACTAAGCTAATGTTCGTTTTCTTAGAAGACAAACGGCCATACTTAACGAGTGAGGCAAGCCCTTTAAACCCCTAGGTTTCTCATAATAGATGAGTAAGGTCTTATGAGGGTTTATAGTGATGCTACCCATAAGTATCTATGGCGCGGTCTCAAGGTGTCAAAGAGTGATTAACATCAACAATGAATTGAGTTTAAGCCCATTAAGTCACAAATGCAATATCATGCGTAATTCTAAAGTGCTAAGCATAAATGCATGGACTATCAAAATAGGAACAGTATACATACTAAATAGTGTCATTCATTTTACAAAGTCACAAGAGCATAGATGGAACTAGGTTTCGACTTCAAACACTCACATGATATCACTCGTTGAAATAAATTCACTCATTAAGGGAACACAAATATCTGTCAATATATGATGCTATCCTAGTTGCATACAACCTCACAAATAAATAAGTGAATTGAATTAAAGTTTAATATAGACAACTCATAACCATGTTCCAATGCAAATACAAGAGATCACACCACACAACCTATGCAAGACCACTACATGTACAATACAAGAGTTACTTGCTTTGAATCTACTAAGTCTTTGTTTCGGTTGTAACTTGGCCATAGGTAATGGTTAACAATAGAGGATGTGGGAATTAAAGCATAAGTCTTGGAATAAGAATTTTCAAATGCACATAAGTCCTAAATTGCCCATTCCTTTCCAAACCTAACAAGAATCCCAACAAGAAGCTTATTCACGTTAAATACTACCCTTATGATAATTGCAAATATTGCAAACAATGTACAAGTCCAACAATTCATAAACAAAAAGAATGAGAATTTTTCTTTATTTTTTTAACTGAATAATGAACTACACAACACATGAATTCTCACATCCCAATATTCTTTCTTATTTTTCTCTCAAAAACTTATATTCCTAACCCAAATTCACAATTTAAACATTGAGGTACTTTCATAATCAAGACATGTGAGGGTGGGGCTTAATTGTGTGAATAGGTGAAAAGGATAATAGGTGAAGCAAAAATCAAGAAAAAAAATAAAAATAAAAAAACCTTAATAAAAAGGCTTCAAAATGGTTCCTAAGATAATTTTTTGTCAAGGAAAGACAAAGAGGCCCAAAAATAGCAAAGAGGGACAGTATCATGTTCAAAGCTTGCAACAACTCATAATGTGCCAAGTAAAACTTTTGCAAGTGTTTGTGATGCAATTGGTGCATTGAAATCCAAAGTAAAGAACAAAAAGGCTGTGATTATGTGCAACCCTTCAAGAAAGTAATAACAGGCTCAAAAAGCTCACCATTAAGGGATATAAGTCTCTACCTAGTCCAAGAATGCTCAATTAAATAATGTTAAACAAAATTCACTCCTACGCACATAAGCTCTTCTCCATGATAGCCAAAAATGCACAAGGCTATGACACACTCAACTTGAACTAAACTTCTTATTAAAGTTTGAACAAGACTCATTTATCACTCTTTCACTTGATTTCAACGTCAACCAAATCATAAGGGTTGACATATTGTTACAAATGTCCTAAATTCAAACATTCTAACTCTAAAATGCTTAAAATCTGAAAAATTTGACAGTTTTAACATAAATGGTCATTATGTGAACTCTACCACCAACATAAACCAAACATTGTCCTTAATGTGAGAACCATGAAACAAATGTGGATTCATGGCATGCAATAGTTAGTGTGATGATGAGCATGAAACAATAGCCACAAAGGGCACAAATTAAAGAATAGCACAAAGTAAACTAAGCATACACCCATTATTCAAGCCCCGTAAGCAATAAAATAACCCCATAACCTAGCTTCTATAGCACTTCCAAATTATCAAATGGATATCAAAGTGCTAACCCTAAAATGTAGAAACAAGAAAGTCAAAAGGGGCGGATATTACCCTAAGAGTTTCCTGATTTAAAGAAAATGAAAAGTTATACTAGAGAAAAGATTAGAAAGAAAATATAAGAAAAATAAATAGAAATATGACAAAAGAAAAAGTTAGTACGAAGAAAAAAAATAAAAATAAAATAAAATAAAATAAGAAAAGAGAATCAAATAAAAAAGAAATAAGAAAATAAGAAAAATAAAAATCTAATCTACTATGTACAAAAGAAATCAGGAAGAAGGGTTATCCAAAACCCTCTCTATCCCATGTGGCCACAAATGATTTAAGAAATAAAATATTCTCTTTGGGCTCATAAAGCACCAAATGTAGACACTCTTTGAGTGTAAAATATACCGAGGGATGAAAGGACAAATGAGATTCACGAAACCTTGGATGTGTCCATGATGCATGCATAGACATGGACATAGTGGGTTTAATAAGTCTTTAAATGCTTAATAAATCTATGGATGTGGAAATGGTGGGCTTTAATGATCTCTCAACACCCAAAAAGTCTATTTTAGTTTTCTCAGTGTTTACTACCACCCCTAATGATGGTTAGTCTCATAGTAATCACTTACAAACCTGTAGTAAGACTCTCAAATGGGGCTAAGTCAAGATGTGATAGGTGTGCATCATGATTAGCATGTATTATTACGCAATACTAAATATATTAAGCATGCTAATTATGAATTTATGCTTATTATTGATGATATGCTTGCTTAATTATCTCATTTTCATGCATTCTTGGAGTTTGTGTGTTTCAGGTGATATAATATGGTATTTTAGGCCTAAATGATACCAAAGGTGCATGCGAGGAGAAACCAAGACAAGCCTGATTGCTCTTGCAAAGTGTCGTTATAAGTTTACTAAACTAATGCATCTTCATACTTGTGCACTTTTAAATTGGCTATTTTATGTCTATTCTATTCTTACTTGTTTGTTTTCTTCAATGCAGTGAAAACGAGGCTAATTCATTGACACATGATGAAGAGAATGAAGAAAATGAAGCAGCACAACATAACGATGAAACAAATGAAATGGATGAAGAAAGGTTGAGCACCATTCCTGCACTTAGTGGTCCGGACGGCCCTTCCAGTGGTCCGGACAGTCCTTCCAGTGGTCCGGACGGCAGAACCATCCAACTTTCTCCATGAGCATTTAAGACACTTGGTGGTCCAGACGAGAAACATGATGGTCCGGACGGCAGCCCCATGCTTATACACTGTGGTCTGGACGGGAAAGATTGGTGGTCCGGACCACCAAGTACATTTTTGTGAAGATGTTGCACACTGTGGTCCGGACGGGTATGTCCAGTGGTCCGGACCAGGCGAGGATTTGAACAGTCCCGAGGTTGCTTATAAATAAAACCTGTTTGTTTAGGGTTTACGAGTTCTTTTCTGAAGTGTGTGACGGTGATTTTTAGAGCATTAGGGTTTAGTTTTGAAAGTGTTTGAGAGGATTTTACAATATGTTTTGGAATTTTCTTTCAATTCTCATTGCGAGTTGGTTTTGTTTCCTTACGTTCGTTCGGCGTTGCATTGATACTTGTTCTTCGAAGTACGGTAACATCTGAAGTTTGTTTTTAAAGTTTATGAAATTCTCTGATTTTGTTCTTTTTGATTCGTTTTATGATTCTGAATTAAGTTAAATTATCGTAAGGAACTGTTTCATTCATCACTGCTTGGTCTTGTTCTCTTTGAGTTTATATTAGAACATGTTTTAAATTAGTATTTTCATTGCCTAGTGATTATCTAGATTGCTTCTATTAGGGCTACTCTTAAATTGCTTAAATTCTTGTTACAAGCCGTTCTTCGTAGTAGATTTTACTTAGGTTTACTTGTCAATTCAGAATTGTGTTTTGTTAAGTTAAACATGTGTGGCTGATTTGTTTCTTGGCTTGGAATTGCAAAAGTAGGGTGATAGAGTTTAAGGTTTGAACCCTAATACTTCGGAGTTGATTTCAATTTACCCAAAGAACTTGAGAAAACAAAAAGGTTGTTCAAATTCATGTAATCACTGAAAACTCTTTTTGATTCTTTAAATATTCTTATAAATCTTGAGGAAATTGAATTAAACTCTAAAACCAAAATTTTATAAAGCATATTTTCCGGATTCGTAATCCAGGTAACGTGAATACGAGTTTGAGTATGGTTATCAAAAAGCTTAAATGAATTATCTCCCGATTTGAATTTCCACTTATTTTA
>JAVXUM010000046.1:9905524-9919956 GCA_035590655.1 Pouteria glomerata
CTCAACCAAAAACACTCATATACATGCATCTCACATTTCTATAACTTCTATTTCAAAGATTACTCGAAAACATACGAGATCTATCAACATTTATGCATATATATATACACACAGACATATATATACATATATATAACTTCTTCCACATTTCATCAAAACATGCATATATCTATACCAAAATACTCCCTACAACGTCTAGAGCATGAATCTAAGTCCCACCTACCTCGAATCTGAAGAGAAATGAAGAAAACGAAGAAAATGGGTTTGGCCTCCAAACTTCGAACTTCAATTTCTCCCACCTCGCTTGGAATCACGCGAAACGGACTACACCACGACGATCACCACGTTGAGAACTCCCCAGATCAACTATTTGCTCGCCTCAAACCACTCTCTCTCCTCTTTTCTCTCTCCTTCCTCTCTCTTCTTCGTTCTTTCTCTCTTTTTCCTGGTTCAGCCGAAAAACAAAGAAAAGAAAAGAAACGGGGAAAAAAAGGGAAAGAAAGAAAGGAAAAAGAAAAGAAGCCCGGCCCATGACCCACTTTGTCCAATCCAATCTCACTCCGAGCTAACTCAGCCCGTGAAAAATATAATAATACATTTAAATTCATTTTAAATATTTTATTTACTCAAAATAATACAAAATATGCCAAATTAAAATACCAGGTGTTACATTTTAACTCAAAATAAGAAAAACATAACATTTTTTATTACCATGTTTTGAAATTTTAGAACATAAAACACATAAATTAGAAAACAGAAAATAAAAAATAAAAATCAAACTAAATGTCATCTAAATAAGTAAGGTCAGGTCAAACAAGTTAACAAGTTGAACTGTTATTTTTTATTTTAAATATTTTATTATTACATTTTTGAACAATTAAAATTTTAAATATATTTTATATTTTATTATTATTTTTAAAATATATTTTACAATCTGTTTGACTCACTTAATCAATTTAATTAAATAATTTTTTTCACCTTTTTCCCCAACAGTTCATTTTCTATAACAATTCGACCCGTTAAAGAATTTTTGGGTCGAATCATGGGTCAATTGCACACCCATGATAAAAAAGGAGATTTGGAAGGTATTTTAAGACTAAATCTTGAAAGTGGATTCTGCTGTTAAATGCAATGATGCACACGGGTTGAGAACAAAACAAGACACTTGAAGCAAGAAAGAGTAAAACTTTTTGGGCACTGAGGCAGAGAAATTATCTCAAATCATCATCACATAAAAGGACTGCTGTCTTCATAAATTTTAGCACTATAATTAGTATATATGACATCACTTCATGTGTGTTTGAATCACAATAAAACTCATATTTCAATGACCATCGCGCAGAATAGTTTTCAGTAGATAGAAGAAAGCTAGCGAGGACATTAATTGCAGTCTCCTCATCAAACCTAAAATGTCATGCTCGTAGTTTTCTAAGACTTGTTTGTAAGATTTGCTAGTTATATGTTGCCGTCGCCATTGCTTTCTACTTCAATTAATCTATACTTTTTTGGCAGCCGTGCTGTATCTTCAGAATTTGTCCTCGAATTGCTTCTACGCAATTTTTTATGCCTCTGTTGGTTATGCTACTGCTCTAATTCCGCCATTTTCTGCAAAGGCCCAAGCTAATTTTTTTGAGAACACAGCACAATATATATCTCTATATTGGAGGGTAATATGTATACCATTGTTTTTTTCTTTTTCTTTTGGTAAGTATAATAATGGGTATCACTTCTCTATGTGTTTCGAACAAATCGTATTATTTATTTTTTTAATGATAAAAAATATTTACCCACCGAAAAAAAAAAATTCTTATGGTGTTCGATCTTGGACTTTGTGGAGAGACAAAGAAAAAGTAGTAAAACAAAAAAGGCAAATGTAGTATATTTATTTTGGTTGGTGTAGTAAATTGAAATGAAAAATCAATAAACATTTGTCAAAAAAAAAATTAGGACAAATTATACTCTAGCAATTTTTGCACTTACTTGTAATCTCACATTATTTCTCGTAAAATTTTGTCAATTTCTTAAAAAATACTAACGAAAATATTACGCGCTTGACAAATGTCATAAATATATAAAATTTTTTCATCATTTTATTTTAACAACTGATAACTAAATGACAAAGCAAAATGGGATTAAAAGTATGACTTAAAATATATACACTAAAATGAAACTAATAGTAAAATATAGAAGTGTTAAGTGTAACTTATTCAAAAATTAAAATTTTTATTTGATCAACTACAAATTAGTATATATTTTAATATTTCTCTCACGTTAAGTGAAACTTATTCAAAAATTAAAATTTTTATTTGATCAACTACAAATTAGTATATATTTTAATATTTCTCTCACGTTTTCTTTCCCCATAACCGATGTTAATTAATAATTTGGGAACCAAAAGCCAACTAACTTTCGAAAGTTTAAAATTTTTTTAACTTTTGACAATCAATTAGGCACACCCAAAACCAGTCACCACACATTAAAGCGCCCCACATTGTGCACAATGAGAACTAACTTTCCACATCAAAAATACAAACCATAGTTTTATGTATACATGTAGAATAATCCACTTAAATTTCTTACCTCTTAAATGCTTTGGGACATACAAGGAGACATTAAGAACCTAACTTTTCCAATACAATCACAGCAGGATCCTGTGGCGTGAAGGAGGATCATTGAATCAATAGGGATCCCTAACTTGATCCAACGGTTCTCTCCTTTGCACCAAAGGGCCCCAGAATCATACAAAACTCCAGTGTGTCAATATACAAACACACAACTCATCGGTGTGTATCCACTCCATCAATGACATCCAATGTTTCCCCCTTAACAACACCAAGTTCAGTAACAGCAATGCCAGAAGAAACCTTATTATCTGGGAATAGTTCTTCGATTCTGCTTGTTGGGGCCTGCCCGATACTCTTGCTCAGCCTGTCATTCTTCGTTAACTTATTTTTCATGGAATCGAAGTCTTCGCTCTTGCTTATTCGTTGTGTTTGTTTTTTATTGCCTACATCCCGGGGAAGTTCTCCTTCTTCAATGCTTAGCTTGGGTGACGGGGCACTAATATCGGAGGATTGTACAGAATGCTGATTTGCGTTCGGAAGGGTTGTTGGAACTGGGGATTTCATCTGTGACTTCTGCTCACTGCCATTTGCACCATTCTTGCACTGCCTTACCAAATGGTTAAGCCACAGCAGTAGCTCAAGAATACAAGCTTCTGTCTTCTCCTTATCAGCGTAGTGGAAAGTCTCAACTCGGATCACATTAATTGGTCCAGCTAGCTTCCTATTTCCGTCAGACCTGTACACATAAAGAGGTCATCTTTTATTTTGGCCGTAAAGGATGCTTTAACAATTCCCAGTGAATTTTATCGAAACAGTGATAACAAGGATTTTTGAAAAAAAAAAAAAATGCAACCAATGATAAACCAAATTCCATTACTCACCCTGTATTTGCCCACTCTCCAACCCAACCGAAACCATGATGGGCCCTAAATTCAGAAGTTTCCAACCGAAAACAACAAAAATATAGTAAGAAGAATGCAAAAAAGGAACCAAAAATATGAAAATATTGCTGCCGAAAAGAAATAGCTATTAGCAAGGAGATCAGTTATCCTACTTTGCTGTGTTTACGGCAATGGGAACAAGCCACTGCAATGTTTTTTCCATTTCATCTTTAATTTCTGTAACAGTAAGCTGCACCCAAAAAAAACAAAACAAAATAGCAAACACCACATATTATACCAAAAATGAGAAATATCATTCAGCCCAGTGCATTATTTGGAGCTTAAAAATTTTCAACCATCCAGCTGCTACAAAAGAAACAGAAATCCATCCCTGCTTCAGAATTTGGAATTTCCCTCTGTTTTGTTTTTTAAAATTTTATCAGAAATCAAATGAATTGCTTAATCAGCACAAGTAAGCCCTTCCTTATTAACAGAAAATATAGAGAGTACCCCTTCTTTTGCATGAAAAGTCGGCAGTTTCAACCGCAGAGCTGATTTCATATTGGGAGGAAGATTCTGATATAAATTATTCCTTAAACTGGTAGGCATTGAATTGCACCGGGCTACCTAACCACACCAGAAAAGCACTCAGTAAAAGCACCTAACACTTAATTTAAGATAAAGTAGACAGAAATATATAATAAAAAATTACTACCACACATGAAAGTAATATCTAGAAAACATCACTTATAATCTAAACTTTTATATAAAAGAACAACAGGGTAATTGGTGAAGCTCAATTTTTGGCAAAACCACTAATTTTGATGTACCTTTTCCACTTTGCCCTTTATGCCCCTTAACCACCTGCAACTTAAAAGATGTGGTAGTAGTTTCTTAAAAATAATTGTCAATTTAAGTATATATATATTTTTTTCGAATAAAAGAGTAAATTTGTACTGCAAGGTGTCAAGGGAATGCCGCCTCGTACACAAGAGATAGGATCCCAACAGCTAAAAGAAGATCCTATTAACATGGTGTCTCCATATTTTCTATGATTACTTAAAATAGTCAATTTAAGTAATTTTACTTGCAACTTTTTTAACATTCCTTTAATACCTTAATTTTTACTGAAAGAGTTGTATGAAAGTGGGTAATAATCATGCACATCACACATGCACTTTCCTCTAGTTTATTTATAGGGGTAAATCCACTTTACGCCCTTTTACTTTAAAAGTGAACCAATAACCTCCATATGGTTTGGACTAAAGTGACACCCCTCAATTTATCCATCCAAATTAATGATCAAAGTTTCATCCCCTTATGGTTCAGCCCACATAACTCCCTTACAGTTCAAAAGTGAACAAATCACCCACTTGTGATTTGCACTAAATTGCTATCGTTAGTTTTTCCATCCAAATTAACATGCTCCTCCATAATTTGAAATTTTGAATCTCAAATTCATATTTTATTATAGTATGATTATTATGCTAAGTTTGTTTTTTTCCCTTTCATCTCTTCATTTTCTTCTCACCTACCTCTTTCTAAAACTAAATCAAATGCATTTTAGTAAGGTTTTTTTTTTTTTTTTTGAAACTGCATTTTATTACACGACCAAATTGTATTGAGGTGAGGTGTAGTGTTGAATTGAGTTTATTAGTTTCTTAAAAGGAAAGGAGTGGGGAATATATCGGATTTAGTTTGACAGAGAAAGAAATCGAAAAGATAGATAATGAAGAAGAATAAATAAAAGAAAATTAAGGGCACAACATTAATTTTATATATTAGAAGATCAAAACAGGAATTAAAAAAAGGTAAAGGTACAAAAATCACTCCTATACTTTACCCTCAGTCTCACTTTGGTCTCATTAGTTTTAATTGTAATAGTCAAATCTCCGCATTTCCAATCAAACACCAATGTAGTCCTTCTATCTGCTTCCTGTTAACTGCATCTGTTAGGGCGAGGGTAAAATCGTCATTTCCCCATAGAATTAGCATTTGAGGGAAAATGGGTGGCGATTGAGGAACTATGACATTGTTGCCGGTTGTGATGTAGAACAATGTAGAATTAAAGCAAATAAATGAAAAAGAAGAAGAGAAGATTGGAAGAAAAGATTAGAAGAAGAAGAAGATGATGATGATGATGAAGAAGGGGAGAGAGAAGCACACAGGCTTCAATAAAATTTTATTCATCAATAGTTTGTCCAGGATTCAGAAGCAATTTTTGCGAAGTGCTGGTGACATGATAGAGGTTTGATGTAATATGGGCAAAATACACAAAGACATCAAAGATTATTGGGTGATTGTGCGAGTTGAAGCAACATAGCACATAGGGAAGCTATGAAAAGTATGGAGCTTTTGAGGAGGTATAAGAGGTTTTATAATCTAACTAATAAAAAATGGTAAAATTGTCAATACTAGTTATGTAAAAGACATATAACCATAAATTTACAGAAGGGGAGCACATTAGCAATTGCTAGGGATTGTTGGCATTTGCAATCATGGCCCTCTGTGAATCCATGGTCCACGCAATGTTATATCGTCATTGCAGACATTCAAAAGCAATTTTTGCAAAATGCTGGTGAGATGATAGAGGTTTGATGTAATATGGGCAAAGCACACAGAGGCATCAAAGATTATTGGGTATGTGTGCGAGTTGAAGCAACATAGCACGTAGGGAGGCTATGGAGAGTATGGAATCTTTGAGGAGGTATAAAAGGTTTTATAATCTAAATAATCGAAAATGGTAAAATTGTCAATACTAGTTATGTAAAAGACATATAGCCATATATTTATAGAAGGAGAGCACATTAGCAACTGCTGGGGAGTAGCATTTGTAATCATGGCCCTTTGTAAATCCATGGACCACACAATTTTGCATGGTCATTACAGACATTCAGAAGCAATTTTTGCAAACCCTTGTTCCTCCACCTCAACTCTCTCTTCAAGTGGCCGAGATACAAGTAGATCATCTAGTAATTAAAATCACTAGATATGTAATGTGAATCTTACGCTTCAAGTCGATACACCATGCAATTAATTCAAATCTTACCTTTGAATTGAATGGAATTGTGGTCAATTGAAAGTTTGAAACTACATAAAGGAATTCTCGTAAGTTGTTTAAGCAAAGCTGTTAGGCCTCCTGCACATTCCCTTGGTGGGAAAGCTTTCCATGGAGGCAAAGAAACTAGGTTTCTAGAAGGCTCTAGGATGTTCTCATGTAAGGTCAAGTCTCCTTCTCCATCCCAGTTTGACTAACCTAAGGCAGATTGGTCCACATGGGACGTGGTGTTGCAGTGGTTGAATCAAGCCATAAGACCCCAAAGTAATTACTATTTTTATGTCTACATCCAAAAATTATATTTAGTTATTTGTGTGTCATTGCTATTTTCTGGTTTTTGTTTTCTTTCTAAAACAAAACTGGGTTGAACAATCTCTATTTTGTTCCACGTGCCACTTTATCCATGTCTATGCTTCTGAGCACATATGGCATGCGGTAGGTTGACAAGGGTCTGCAGTAGGTAATCCCAGACTAATAAAAATGAAAATTAAATGTTCGTCTTTCTTCATTTTGTCCATAAAATAATGTTCTCCATTAAATGATGATTAAGTGAAGTACTTTGAATTAAATAACAATGCAACCAAAAAAACCCACTTGAGTATCACTTGTCTTTGTCATTAGCTTCCCTTTAAGAAGCAATCAGTTTCAATTTAACTTTTTAAATTGAAGGACAACTCTAGTTCATTCCACTTTTTAAGTTGGAGTTAATCAACAGATTTCCCACCCTTTAACCCTGTGCATAAAGATATTCTAGTCTAACCTTGAGTAAGCCCCTTTTGAGATAGGAATATGGCCTAATAGCTTTATTGAGAGAGCTTAGCAACAACGAAGGATCAAGTGACCAGACCTGGGCAACTATTAACCAAGAGCACAGGTGACCACAAAGTTTTTATATTAATTAATAATTAATGCAACGTTGAATCAAATGTACAGTTCTTTCCCCCACTCTCTATTTCCACCTTCTCCCTCTTATTTTTTCTTTTGATATAGTAGGCCTCTCTACAAATTACCCAGTCTGCACATGTAATCATTTCTATAGTTAACCGAAATCAGTTAAAATGTAATTATTATTTTGACTGAAAGCTAAATAATAGTTCATCTTTTTCCCATTATTCTGGAATGTCCACCCAGTTACATTATTCTGGAATGTAATTCGTCAGGCAGAACTAGTTATAAGAAATAAATGATGGGAACCTATAATCAAACAATATTAAAGAAATTTATGGTGCAAAGTTCCAGAAATATCACAAATAAAGAGACGGTATACTCACAATTGTGTCTATCTGAATGACAATGTTTGCATAATGCAGTGAGAGACCAGCAGATCCTAACCTCTGCCGATTGCCCAGAGATGCTTTTGATGGTTCATCACCATCTGCAGGTCATCCATTTGGAACACATTATCGTAGGTGCAAAAACAGAACAGATTCTAGATGATAGTTATAAAATCATCAGCCTCAGAATGCAATCGCATATAGCATCAATGCAGTTATAATTAAAAAAAAGACCATGTACAACATCTCATCCTCATCGTCCACATTTTTTCCATGCTAACAACCACTTCAATAAATAGAGTCAAAGAAAATGTCTAAGCCATATACACCCAATGTATACAAGTTATGTACCCAAACTAAAAAAAATGTGACAAGGATCCCACTCAACAAAAAGGCAAACACAAAAGTTATTCTTTGCTCCATATGCATGTGCTTATCTATTCCTATGTACAAAGCGTGAAAATTCAACTTTCGTCCTCGAGATGAATAGTGATTTTGGCTACGGCCTTCAAGTTATCTCTATAAAGGAATTCAACAAAACAGTGAAAGGGTCTCACAAGGAACAAAATTATGGGGGTGTTTGATTGGCCAAAACCAACCAAAATCTACCAATTTTTACTAACTTTTTTGTACTTTTTTTCAATCAAATTTCGCTACATATCACTTTTACATTAAATCTTTGTACTTTTATTGTACTTTTTGGCCAACCAAACACCCCTTACGTGTTCTTACTTGCTTGTCAATGTAAGTCAATTTTGGACAACCTCTAGGGAATGTGAAAGCTTTCACCATTTTTGACAGAAGATAAAGAAATAAATAAAATAATAATAATAAATAAATAAATAAATAAATAAAATCTACTAATGAATTTCTTCTAATCCGGAAGTAATCAGAGTGGTTAATTACAAAAATATAGGGCCGTTTAGAGCTCAAAAAGCTAGATTAAAATATGGTTTAGGTAATTTTTAGACATTTAAAGTGCAACCAATAAACCACAAGAATGTAGAGATGAATACTGAAAATTCTTTCGAACGGATTCTAGCGGGGGAAGTCCATTCAAACGGATTCTAACAACTATAAAGTGTGAAGGTCCAATTGAATGTGATTTTCGTCCCACGATGAATAGTGATGTTGCCCTTTCAAATGTCTATTATTCCATTTTTTCTATTCAATTATTTCCTCTACTTTTTGGGATTTTTATGTAAATAAATCCTGATTGTAAGTCTTGATTTTAGGTTGTACTTTTGTCCTCTCAAATATCTATTATGCCCTTTTTGTCTATTCTCTTACTTCCTCTACTTTTGGGGCTCTTATGTAAATAAATTATGGTTCCAAGTTACAATAATTTGGCATAAAAAAGTATAAGTAACACACTTTGTTTTCTTTGAAATAATATTTTAATATATTATATTTATTTCACATTAAATTAGAGAAATAAATGACTTTTTTACATAAAATTTTAGTTATGATTTATAATTAGCATAAAGAAAAGTTCAAATTCAATTATTTGAATTTATGACAATATTTTTTTTTCTTAATTGCTTAATTTATGTATATCTTAAATAAATAAAATTTAAATGAAATTTAATTAAATTATAAGAAATACTAATTTAGATTAATATACATGATTCTTTTATTAAAAATATAACTAAATTTTGTCTACAAACTAATTCAAATAGTTTAAATTTGAATACTTTTTTAATAATGTTGTAATGATAATTTAATATGAGATTATCATTAATTTTAAAATTTATTAAATTGAAGATCTAATAATTTAAATATAAATTTTTATTATAAAATATAATTTTTCAAATATATTTAGGTTACATTTGTATTTATGAAATTTTAAATAATGAGCTTAAAAACCTTTCATGTATATTGATATAAATTAATACCACTTATAATTAATTGGAATTTATGTAAAATTTATTAATTTAAAAATACATAAATTAAAAATTACAATCAAGTAAAAAAAAAGAAAAAAAATATTGTCACAAATGAATATTATAATAAATGAGGTGAACAAATTTACGGGATAGGGTTGCATGAAACTTCTCAATATTCAAAACGTGGAACCCCACTCTAAGGGCCTCCACCGCCTTGCCCTGAGTTATGATGGAGGAGGTAAATCGCGGGATGTGCGTCAGTGGTGCAGGGAGCAGAGCCTGCCTTTTACCGTCTGTGCAATGCAAAGATCCGCAGCCCCTTGGAGTCGAATCCTCGCGTGGCCGGCTGAGCACTAACTTCTCAATATTCAAACTTCTCTTTTCAACGGATAAAATTTACCTTTTCGAACCTGAATTTTAAAACCACCTTCAGCCTCCCTTATTCGACCCAAGTCATCCTACTAAATCCACGCCAGATAATATATAGGATTACTTGGGTGGTGATAATGGCAGAGCAAATAATGTTAATGTCATGGCACATTTAATGTCTTTATATGTCTTTTACCCTTACTAAGTTGTATGCACTTTTTATAGTTTGACAATTTTACCCTTAATTATTTGATAGGGAATCTAATGAGATATTTAATATCCATTAAATAAACGAACGTTTACATTAGTATTTATTTCTCTCTCCTCACTTTCTCTCACAATATCAAATCTTACTTTTTTATTTTTATCTTTTAGAAAACATGAATATCATAATATTAATCAAAATGCTCTTAAAGGCATAAGTAATTTGAGTAATAATAATTACTTCTAAAATTTAAATTTTATAGAGTTATTTTTTAATCATAAAATTTGGTTTAATAATAAATTTTACTTATTGATTTAATAATAACAAAGTTGGGATAATTAATTTTAAAATCTAAATTTTTTATATTTATATTTTAGTCTTGAAAATTTGATATAATAAATTTTATTAACAGATTTACTAATTAACGAAAACCTGAGTGTAAATAATTAAGGAATTTTGAGTAGTTTGGATAATTAGTTCTAAAATTAAATTTTATATATTTATCTTTAATTTACTAATTAGCAAAAATATTAGTTTGGATAATTAATTATTAAAATTAAATTTAATATATTCATCTTTTAGTTATGAAGATTAGTTTAATAATAAATTTTATTATTCTATTTACCAATTAATGGAATCATGAATACTTTGGTTTGGTTTACCAATTAGCGCTAATTAGTAAATCAATTAATAAAATTTATTGTATCAAATTTTCAAGACTAAAGATAAATATTAAAAAATTAAAATTTTAAAATTAATTATCCAAACTTTGTTAATTAAATCAATGAGTAAAATTTATTATTAAAACAAATTTTATGACTAAACAATAAATCTATAAAATTTAAATTTTCAAAGTAATTAATTACTCATGCATTTAAGAGCATTTTGATTAATATTATTATATTCATAATTTTTAAAAAATAAAAATAAAAATAAAAAAGTAAGATACAATTTTGTGAGAAAAAATTGAGAAGAGGTAAATAAATACTTATATAAAAATTCATTTATTTAATAGATAGTAAATATCTCATTAGATTCCCATTAAATAAATAAGGGTAAAATTGTTAACCTATAAAAAGTGCATTAAATATCTTTAGATTCACTAACTTAATAAGGGTAGAAGTGTCAACATAAAAAAAGGACATTAAATGTGCTTTGGCATTAACATTTTTTCCTCTAACATTATCAACATCCTTTTTTCTTATATATATAAGTACGTATAAAAAGAATAGTTCAACCCAAAGTAATACATGTGAATACATGTAAAATAATATTAAATGTATATATTGCACTTTTGTTATAACTTTATGAATGATTTGGATGTGAATGTAATTTAGAGCAATGGTCAATGAAGAGAATCATTTCATATCCCGATAAAGTATTTTCATACTCAAACATCTTAAGCCAAACACCCACACATAACCAATTATAAAATTGTCTACATGAGGTGCTCTTTTTCTATTTCCATATCATTTTATATTTGTTAGTTTTAGTTTTCCAACAATCTTCATCAACATTTATTTTTTTCTTAATATTTTCATGTGCTCTAACTTTTATCTACAACTAATGATTCTTTTGTGCATGATTTTAAACACACTTTACTACAAAACCAACTATACTGACACATATTTCAATAAACATTCCATAGGCACCTACTCATGTACGAAGCATGTAGCCTTCCCACTTGTACTCCATCAAAGGACTAACAACTCGCTTCACCCTAAGTGTACACATCAAGTATAAGCACCCCAATAAGTTATTCATTTATAGAAAAACCATGTTCCTGTTGAACAAACACTTCAACCACCAAGCTTGGCATCACCGTAATCAAAGGGGAATGCACCTCATTTTCTTTGACAATCTATGATGAATAAGTAAATCATCCACCAATTCGAATCGCTCCCTCTAGATAAACTAGAAATTACAAACCAATCAACAACCATCCAATGTCAATCTCTAGTCATAGGCTGTCAATCACAAGGTACTAGTCTCTGATAATCAAACACCCTACTAAGCTAACTTGATGCACATTGTAAGATCCATTTTCTAACCGCTTAAACTTATCGGACAATTGGTGACATGACATGATACTAGTTCTCTTGTTCTACGAATTCACGGGTTTCGATTTTTATTATCAGTGTATGTCCCATGTTTGTGTTGGTGTATCGTATTTGGTCCAATTTGTTTAACTCTCCATTTGATATGCAAGTCGGGATTGCACATGTGGCAAGCATTAAGTTAGCTCGATACAAGTTGAGACTACCAAACAATAATATAAATAATAAAGTTTTTCATCTCTCTAACAATTTGAGTCTTAAGTAAAGATGGTGGGTAACAATTTAACATGGTATTATAACTACAGTTCTAGGAGGTCCTAAATTCAAGTATTGTTATCATGTTTATTCCTCCATTTATTCTTACACACTTCATTCTGTTTATATGCGTGCACTTGTTTGGCTCAACTTGTTTCTCTCTCCACCATGTGCAAGTAGGGTTTCACATGGGGGAGTACTAGTGGAGGCACACACAGACTAAGTGTGTTTTCTTCTCCATTTCTTGTTACTTTTCCATTTTTCGTTTTCATCAATTCTATTCTCTTTTTAACTTCCTCTACCCCTATCTATTCTCTTTTAGTATTCAAATTGAGAAATTTATTAGCGGTTATAAATAAAAATAGAAGTTAAAGGGCATTTAAGGCATTTGAAATTCTAAGTAAACTTCAAATTGGGGTTAACACCAAAAATGGTTTCTCCCTTTTATACACTAGAATTTATGTTAAAATTACTTGAAAAACATTACTAGCCCCATTAGGCATAATTTGTCACTTAACATAGTATCAAAGTTGAAATCAGAATAATCTTTTTTGTGTTTCTTGAATGAATTGAATATACAAACTACTGTCCTCTATTTATAATACAAAAGGGAGTAAAAAAGGGAAACAAATCTCCTAAATTAAGAACTGAAAATCTGCCTATACAATAAATCACAATAAATCCCTAATCAATTTCTACCACTAATCACTCCAAATAAATTAGAACTTCAGCACTCCCCCTCAAGTTGGATCTAAATATTAACCATATCCAACTTGCAAATAAAATCATTAAAATTTTGCTGAGATAGCCCTTTGGTAAGGATATCTGCAATTTGATCCTTTGTAGGAACATATGTCATACAGATCATTCTGTATCTTCAATCTTTTCCTTCATAAAGTGCACGTTCACTTCTACATGCTTGGTCTAGTTGTGTTATAATGATGGTAGCTTTGTTATCACAGTCACTATAATAAAATCCAAAATTGATTTCAATTAATTTTGTGATGATTAGGAAGTCAATTCACAGTATTATGTCAATATCTCAATTTTGTCATCATGGTATTTCAGGGTTCTTGCATTTTCCTATTCTAATTATTAGGGTTAGGATTTTTGGTTTAAATACTAGTTGTAGCCATTTGGCAAATAAATTCATATTTTAATATATAATTATATTTTGAGAATTCATTATGTCTTTGGTGGATTCTAGAATTCTCCTAGGCTAGGGTTTTTTGCTTGGCTAGCATGATAACAAGTAGCTTTTTGGTTAAACTTGAACCATATAAATCCCACTTTCACTTTTCGTACTGTGTCTATTAATACTAGAACTTTTCAACAATCTAATATGGCCTACCACAATCAAGATTGTGAGTATGCTAGGGCCACTGTTGATCAAACCTATTAGAAATTGTTCTACATCGACTTATTAGAAAAATTATTCCCCCTATAAAAGAGATAGACTTTCCTCACCTTAACACTTAGGTTTTGAAGTTGAGACCCCTACTACTCTTATGTATTGTTGCGCTCTTTATATGGTATCAAAGCAAGTTTTACGGCCAACGTGAAGAAGGTAGTTAGAAGTTCTACATCGACCCACTGTTGGCTAGCATGATAACAAGTAGCTTTTTGGTTAAACTTGAACCATATAAATCCCACTTTCACTTTTCGTACTGTGCCTATTAATACCAGAACTTTTCAACAATCTGATAGTGGAAAAACCGAAGGCAAGTCTTCTAGCAAGGATGGTCTTTGGTGTTCCCATTGCCAAAAGCCCCGTCATACCAAAGAACAGTGTTGGAAACTTCATGAAAAGCCTCCAAGTTCTCAGTGGAATCAAAACTCTAAGTACAACACTCAGAGAGGCCAGGGATATCTGACTCAGACCA
>JAVXUM010000046.1:9920056-9941332 GCA_035590655.1 Pouteria glomerata
GGTCTTGAGATACCCTCGGGTTGAAAGTCCCGGAACCTGCGCAGGGTTTGGTTTTCATGCCAGTGGGTTAGTAGCCCGCAACATGTTTAGTGTACCTATGGCGTATCGTCGCCTTGGACTATGGTCATAAAGCACGTTTAGTTCTGCAGTCAGATTTGTTTTTGGCGTATCGTCGCCCTGAACTACGACCCTAAAGCACATTTAGTTATGTGCCCACTCCCCGATGATTGTGTGCAAGATTGTTGTGAAATGAAAAAATTACTAATGGCAATACAAAATGTATGTTTGCTAATTGGTGAATTATGGATAATTGTTGATGATGAATTATGTATTATGATGATATTTTGTGTGTTATACATTTCTTAAATGTTTGTCTTGATTATGTTTCATAATACTTTAAATGTGCATACTTTGCATCATATATATATATTGTTGTGGAGTAGTGTGAGCACACGCTGTCCGTGCTCACGTCCCTACAGATGTCAATGCAGGACCCACGCAGGAAGACTAAAGATGACCCGAGTCAAAGATAGAAGAATTTGTGGCATTCCTAAAATTTTTGGATAGTTGGAAATCTTATCATGTACCATTGTAAACTTTGAATTTCGACTGTAATAACCATGATGTCTAATATTGTAAATTTAATGTGATGACAACTAATTTATCTTTTACTTATATATTACGGTTCAATTATATAGTCTGGGTTTTATATTATTTACCAGGTTTCCAGTGTGATAGTTGTGGGTCCCATTGCGTGACCGTTGTGTATGCTCTGATATTGAAACCGGGTTATTCATGATATGTATGTTTACCACTCACTCCTTGGGTCCTCGGATCCGGGGGCGTGACAATAGAATACGGAGTACTATCATCAAGGACAGACGAGGGCATAAAGTTAATCAAATAACATGCAGTTAAGACAGTATCACTCCAAAAGGTTTTGGGAACATTCATGTGAATTAGAAGACAACGAGTAGTTTCAATGGGTTGCAAATTCTTTCTTTTAACAACTCCATTTTGTTGTCGTGTGAGGGAATAGGAAGACTGGTGAACAATATCCAAAGAATCCATGAATTCAATAAAAGGGCTAGAAAAATATTCTTCAGCATTATCACTACGAAAGATTCGCATAGGCATACCAAACTAAGTTTTAATTTAAAAACAAAAAGATTGAAAAATGGAAAATAATTCTAAACGATTTTTCATTAAATAAATTCAAGTCTTAAAAAATTGTCAATAAATGTGACAAAATAGTTAAATCCCAATTTTTATGTAACACGACTAGAATAGGACACAATGACTTCAGTTTTTTTAAAGACGAATGACCAAGGCGAGAATGAATCTCAACAAGAGAAGCAAAAACAAAACAAGCTTGAGTCACCGTAGTATCAAGGTAGTAGACTCCTCTAGCTTCATGCCCTCATCGAATTGTCTCCCTTGTCGTCATATCCTAAATAATGACAGAATCAGGATAGAATGTCACTGAGCAATTATGGTGCTTCGTAGGTTTACTCACGGACATTAGATTAAATGGGAAAGAAGGAACATATAACACTAAGGATAAAGAAAGAGAATGAGAAAGGATCACTATATCAACATCACTAACAGGAGTTGTAGAACCATTGGCTAAAGTAACTGTTTTTAGAGAATTAAAATATTGAATGTTAGAAAATAATGTGATTGCTCCAGACATATGATTAGAAGCACTGCAGTTGATAATACAAGAAATAAGAGACTGAGTGAAAAGACATACAAGAGAATTACCTTGAGAAACAATAGCAAGAGTAGCAGTAGGAAGAGAGACCTGATGAGATATTTGGTACTATAGGAGTCGTGAATACTCTTCTCCTTAAAGAGTTATGGTCTGAAGATGCTCACTATTGTTAGAGACTTCTGTAGAAGTGTCAGAAGAGACAGTATGTGCCAAATGTGGAGGTCTACCAAATAAATCCCAACATTTTTCATGAATATGTCCCAGCTTTCCACAATTTGTACATTTTTGTCGTGATCCTCTACCACAACCTCGTAGTCCACCATGACCACCTCTACAAGCACCACGATCATCACAACCATCAGAGGGAGACGATGGTATTTGGCTAGCAAGAGCCGATTGAGAGGGATTTGAACTGATTGAAAGTGAATCTCGAGATACAAGCCTCATAACCCTAGAATAAGTCTCAACAAATGAAGGAAGAAAAGGTCCATTAAGTATCTAAGCTCTCACTAGTTCAAACTCAAAATCAAGACCAAAGAGAAATCGAAGAACCACCATTTGTTCAGGCTGCCTTTGCACCTCATTCATATCCAATGACAATAGCTGAATACAATGCAACTCCTCAAAGATTTGTTTTAGAGTTGCAAAGTAATCTATGACTGACTTTGCCAGACTGCTGTAGTTGGAAGAACTCACAAGATGGATCATACATGTGTGTTAAGTCACTAGAAAATAACAAATGGACAGACTCCTAAATCTCTTTACTTGTATCCAAGTGAGTACACAAATCAGCCACACGAGGTTCCATAGAATTCCAGAGTAAACTTACAATATATGCATCTATTTCAACCCGTGTATCATTTGTAGTATCAGTTGATTCTAGACGTGAACTAGTGAGTTATTTTGTTTTTCATATCCTGTTAGAGAAGTTTTAACAGCTTTCAACCACTGTATATAATTGGTTCCATTTAACTTTTGCGTAGTGAGTTGGGCAATAGGCAGAGTTGAAACAATAGTTGAGCCAATAGTGGTAAAATTAGATTTAGGTTCCATGATGTCTTAGCAATAAACACTGATAGATTGTTGTTGTTTACCAATGAGAACCTAGACAAATGGTGTGAGAATAGCAACAGACTGCAACTGAGTTGAACTGAAAAAGACAGCAACTATGGCAATCGTCGAAGAAGAACACTTCGAGCAAGACTTGTTCAATCATCGACTTCAATCGAGAAGAGTGGCGGCAAGTGAGTTTGGTTGCAATCCTGGCTTCAAGGGAGATGAAGTCGATTGGTTGCAATTGTCGATGGAGACCTTTCGCGACTTCGAGCGAGAGCAGACTATTGATCGTGATTGTCAACAGGTTGTGATCGAGCAAACTCTGAGATAGACTAATCGACAAGGGACAAAAAACAATCTCTAAAATAGACTGATGATCGTTTGACGAGACAAATAGACGACCGACCTACCAACAATTGCAACGAGCTCTGGGATGGCGATATTTGTGCATCGGCAATACCCTTGTGTCGATAATACCCTTGTGCCAACTGGACTAGGTTAACTGCTATTGGACGGCTATGATTTCTAACGATTTTTTACGGCTATGGTTTCTGACGATGAGGCTCTAATACCATGTAAAGATTGCATTCTTAGACACCCAATTGGGCAGTCCATGTATGTATTTATACTAAATATATAAAAACTGTTCAGACTAAATTACTCCTAGACTAAATATATTAATACATTAATAGACATTAACAAAACCTTAAGGGAAGAGATACTCGAAGATGATAGCAGGTGCAATCAACATGGTGACGGGCAAAGTCCAATTAGTTTCCATCGCCCCATTACTATTGTTGATGTGAAGATGATGACTATGGAGAGTACCACATCAAGGAGGAAGATGATTATCTTTAAGATGCCAAACTTCCTAGTCCTAATAGAACTTTTGATGTTACGCCCTTTCTTGATTGGGTGTAAAAGGCTAGAAATTTCTATATAACTTCTAATATTGAGATTTTTCATGACTGATTGTACAAGGTTGAAGATCTCCTTGACGCAATGGGAGTGCCGGAGGGAGTGTGAGTACAATTGGCAACCACGAGGTTGCAAGGTTGTGCTTCTAGTGGAATCAAATTCGGAGTAGCAGTTGGAGATACAGAATGTAACCTATTTGAAAATGGAGGATATGTGATGGATTATGAAAAGTGGATTCTTATCTCCTAATAATGAGCTTATCCGTCTCCACAATATCGGAATTGTGTTCAAGGTTTGAGAATTGTTTTGCATTTTATTAGGGAGTTTCAAGATTTAATACCGATTTAATACCGATCATGTTAGTCAAATATAAGCATCTTTTGTTAACACAAATAGTTGCATAGTTTGAGACAACACTTGAAGACAACACATGAAGGTAAAGTAAAAGAGGATTGTCTAGATGCTTACAAAGCACATTTGAAGGTAAAGTAAAATAGGATTTTCTAGATACTTACAAAGCCCCGTCAATAAGGGATAATCCGGCAAAGTGTGTTTTCAACAATGACACCCTAGCAAAGGAGGTTCTACGGATCTTGTCGTGCAAGTTATGGAAAGATGATGTAGTGTTCAAATCTTGCAGTGAACACAACTTCACAGAATCTTAATATTCCCGACTCTCTTTGAGTTCCACGTATAATCATCGTGTAATGTATATCTTAAAATCAAGGACAATTTATTTTAAGCAAAGGGAGTCTAATGTAGCACGCGTGAATAAGCGAAGTGGTTGAGGATAAAAATTAGTTTGTAAAAATATTCTAGTAAGTTTTAAGTAATTTTTATTTTAGCAAGGGTCACTAGAATAAAATCCAAAATTGATTTCCATTACTACTGTAATGATAGGAAGTCAATAATTCAAAGGATTCTGTGAATATCTCAATTCTTTCGTTTTGGTAATTTCGGGATTTTCGCATTTTTCTATTTCAATTACTAGGGTTAGGATTTTCAAATTTCAATACTCATTGTAGTTGTTTGGCATATTAAGTTCAGATTTTAAATTTTTAATACAATTATATTTTGAGAATTCATTCTCTATCTCAGGTAAATTCTAGAATTTCTTTGGATTAGGGTTCTTCGTTTGGCTAGTACGATAACTAGCAGCTTTTTGCTCAAATTTGAACCATATCTAGCCCACTTTCACTTTTCATATTGCATCAACAGGTATCAATAATTATCCCACTCCAATGAAACGTCTATAAGCACTTAGCCAATTATGCTTAAGTTTAAGACTTTAAGATCCCAGGATAGGAACAACCCTCCTGAAAGGCGTTATGGTTTTTGAGATAGAGGAGCAAACCATGCCCTAATCAATGAAACTGATACGTGAACTTCTTCCACGAATTGCAGTAAACAAAAAACTAATAACAATTCCCCTAATGGTTTTGCCACTAGAACTGAATAGCAAACACCATGAAATGCAGATGGGAATTTGGAAGTTTAAAGAAGATATTGTTGATTTAAGGTTAATGGACTTCCTTGGGGAAATGATTTCACCAGTAAAATTAGTTGTAGAGAAGCATGTGACACTGTCACATAAATAGGAGTTTCACATCGACATAATTAATACTAGCCCTAAGATTTTTAAAGAATTTAACATATTGATTTTGACAATAAAAACCATAAATGATTGTTTGAAGCAGAATCTTCATAATTTTTGCTTAAAGAAAACCCAAAGTTCTAATGAATTACATGCTTTTCTTTTTCTAAATTTATTGGATGAATTTTCAATATATACTCCACGTTCTTATACGTTCAGTCATGTTTGAATTTACATTTGATTAATTGAAGTAAGTGGATTGTTTTTTATACTTATAATTAGGTGTGAACAAAGACCTGCAAGCCCATGGAACCTGCCCAAGCCTGTATTTTTTAAAATTGTGCTGGCCTGAATGCAAGTGGATATCACTTGCAAAGATGGAGCAGGCACATGGGAGAATATCTGGAGATCTTGTTTCTGCAGTAGTGGTCGGTAATGGTGAATATTTTGATGGTATGATCAGTTGGCTAGAATTCCTATATAAACCAGGAAAAAATTACAAATGTCCTATACTAGGAAGAATAGAATAAATCAAGAACCTATTTCTATATTTACAATATAGTCTATATCTCTAACAGTTACAATCTTATCTAATGTCACCATCACTACCACATTGCCATCAATATTAACAAAATTTGAGAACATGAACAAGAAGGCATCCCTGATGTATTTGTTACACAGGAAGAAGACAATGTCATCAAAATCATCAATTTTAGTTTTTACTCAATGATAATCCATGTTATGGAAGGTAAAATAGGGAATTGATAATAGCAACAATATTTATCACCTCCGTATGAAACATCCTTGCAATTTATTCACGAAAAATACAAAATACCATGAATCCTTGCTTACAGAGTCTTAGATGCAGTACACATCTTTTTTGATGATCTAACACATTACAAGGGAAAGATAATTCACAGTACCAGACATGCATCAAAGTGACAGCAAATAGGCATATCCTTTAACATTTAGAATGAATACATACCAGCATTGCTGGAGACAGCATGTATTTCCCGGTTCAGAAAAAGGACAATATCTACAAGTTTCTCCATCACCTGCATTCCACGCTACTGGATTACTTTTCTAAAATCAACATAATCAAACCAAACCAAACCAAGTCTTTTTCCACCAGGTGGGGTCGGCTATTTGGATTTGACGAAATAGAAATCAGTTGTGTGACATCAAAATCAAATCATTTCTTTGACAATGAAAATAGGAGAGAGAACGAAAGAAAACACTATAAAGCAAAATTCAAGAATGAAATGGACAAGCAGAATAAGCAATATCCACTTTTGGTGACAAGTGGACAAGAAATAAATACATATAGAAATAGAAGATCAAAGAACCATTAAAAGCTAACAATATCTTATGTACTCTCCCTGTCCCAGATTGCTTGCCCTTTTCATTTTGGAAGTCCCATAACGGGCACCACTTTGAAAAGTCTAATAGTATCATTTTATGGCTTTCAACAGTAATCCTTAAATAAATTTGAATGCAATAATAGTGTGACGAAATTCATCAGAAATTGATACTTTTTTCAATTTAGATGGAAATGCATTTAATACTAGTCCCCTTAAGAACAAATGGGAAGGGCATATATGTAACTAGCTCCAACAGCTACCTCTTCCAAACTCCTGGACCAGAGTGACTTCTTCTTCAAATTTTTCACTACCTTCCTTTGGCCTTTTAAGTCTCCCCTCAAGAATGCAAGGCTTTCACCTGAGGATAAAAGAAAAATATAGCCACACAGCTAATTTACCGATGAAGATAATATTAACATTAAATGATAGTGAAAGAACCAACCACCTAATGAATAATCAATAACTTTACCCTGAGCTCTACAACAGTTTCATAAAATTCATCTAGATTAATCACAAGATAAATATCAACAACCAACCCCCTAAATAGTATGAGGAACTTAACAATGCAGAACAATTAGTAACACCCACAATATTATGAATAATGAAAACAGCATACATAGGATCTCCATTACCAATACATAAAGGCACTGCCCATCACATCTAACACTACCCAATTCCTCAACGGCCATTTCGTACAAATCGTAAGATTTTATAATCAGATGGCTGCCGGAAATCAGGAATGAACTAAAATACACAAAGAAAACCATCAAAAGAACTTCTAGCTCTCCACATACACATTGCAGCTAACATCGATAGAATAGTCAATTTGTAATGGTCAATATTCTCAACCGTTGACCAATAATAGAAATGCTTGTAAGTAGCGGGCAAGCACCGCTGTGATACAAATTCACTTCACTTGCTCCATGAAAAGGACAACAACAACAACACGATTGAATTGTTAAGGACTAATGAACATGCTTCATCTAAACCTTAACTATTAGAGAGACAGGCAACTTTACTATTTATGCAAATTTAATATTATCAACGCACCACCTCATGTGTAACTAGAGTAAACTTATTTTACAGGACCCAATACGACAACTATTGACTATCTGTTGGCGATGAGGATTGAACCCAGCACCATTACCTGCTCTGGTGCTATAAAATTTATATTTGTAATTGGCAAATTGGTGCACAAAACATTACATTCAAACTTGCATTTCTAGACATTTGGCTAGTGCGTCAAGCATTTAGGTTTGAAGTGTTTCGAATACCGAACATATATGGTTCAAGTAGCCAAGACCCATAGGAACTGCTCGAAAAAATTAAGCCAAAGAGGACAAAGGCAAGGATGGTGTTGGTTAGCTGTTGCCAACTTCCCCCAGCAAGCAAGAGGTGAGTCTTGTTTTTGCTCTGGTTCAGTCTGATTTGAATGCATGTTCTGTTGAGACAGGTTGAAGGATCCCGCTAGGGATCGTTGGGAATTAACAAAGACAGTACAATCAAGCTCAAAGGTTCAGAAACTCAATGGGAATCTCGTTGGAGGTTTCCTCCAAGCAAGCATCAAGATTTCCAGATTTTTTAAGGCGAATTAGAGTCCTATTTCATGCCAGAATCAATTTGAGAATTGTCTAAACATGCAATATAGCTGAATTATTATTCTCGGAAAGTTTTCCAATGTTCAAAGTGGTTGAAAATATCAATAGGAAAAATTCCTATCATTTAAGGAACAAGATAACTATGAAAGTCCTATTTAAATCATATCAAAGATTGGTCTATCTTTGAGCTCTATATAAAGGACCTACTCCTAGGGTCTAAAGTATCGATTTTAGAGAGAAGACCATACACAAGGTGCTTCAATAACCTAGCCAACTACAACATATCTTCGTTGAAGACCAGTGTTCGCGGTTGCCATTTCGATTCGTGGTGTTCAGCCTCTTGGAGTTGTGAGTTGCGTGGGTGCGAGCAAGGTGTCCCTAAAATAGGACCATGGGTATGATTGTATAACTGTCACAGAGAAGTCTTGTCAACCAGAATTATACAATGGATGAGTTTTGGTCCTACATTCTTGGGCCAGATGTTTTTCCCTAGCGTTTTAGGGTTTTTCTTTTTTAAATCCTTGTGCATAATCTCTCTACTTTTCCACTCATGGTTGATTGATTGATTGTTTAATATTGCATTTGGGATTTATTTTATAATCTCAATGCCATCAAAGTCAAATTATCAGTTCTACTCAACTTTATAAATTAACCCTGGATAAAATATTTAGCCAAAAAAAAAAAACTTTTTCAGCACACTAGTTCTCCATCTCTAATGGTGGGAGCCAGGCTTTTTTCCTTTCTCCAAATCTACTCCCATTAAAACACAATTAAGGACTTTTACTCAAAGTTACCTGGGACATGGTTCTTTATAGTACTTAATACGGGCATGCAGTTCAGTATTTTCTTCTATATGTGGTACAAAGAGGATAGGCTTAGTTGGAGAGTTATTTCAGACCACGTTCGTTTATGGATTGATTGTTCATACATATCCATATATAGATATATATATATATAGTTTGACACAGTTCCAATAGTGATTAGAAGAAACAAGTAAAAATATGTAATTCTCATAATTCATGACATAATCTCAATAAGTAGTCCAAATCCTAAAATTCAAAATATCTAACAAGTGAGATAAAGCAAAAGATAAAACCAATACGGTAAGTAAATAAGTAAATAAACTACTACTTCACTCTCTCATTCTTTCCCTATCATTTCTCTATACTATAGATTATAGATTAAATTTTTTGTTGGGGTCGCCACATTTCACAATCCAAATTGCAAATGAATCATGATTGGGTCGCAAAATCCAAATTACGACTCCGTAAGAGGGTAGGGGATCCTGATAACTAAGTTTTATTTAATCGGGTACCATATTAAAATTGTTTGAAAGGTATCTATTCAATATCTTCCCATTTTCTAACCCAACCAAAAAATTAGAATAAATTTAGCATCTTTTACTATTTTGATTTCCTATTTTTTCCATTCACTGTTTATTTTCCCTCTATAAATTCAACAAGGTCAAATTATGTTCCATTAGAGATGACATGGGGGATTTGTTAAAGAATTTCCCGGATACACCAATGGGAAGTATGTCAACTTGAAATCCTTCCACTTCTGCTTCTTTAATTCATTCCTTGACTGTTAACACAATGGCAGCGCACTCAATGCCCATAAAACCACCTCTTCTGTTATAGTGCAGCAGCAACATCGTGATTATGGAATTAAGACAAACATTCCAAATTTAATGGTGAATCTAAGCCCACGGTTTTTATTGAATGGCTAAACTTGGTGGGGGCATATATTTGTCTACAGGTATCCCTGATGAAAAGTCAAGAAAGAAGTAAAGAAAAAAAATAAGTTTGTCTTCTAGCAAACCAAGCTTTGTGGCATTGCTAGTACTTGCCGGGCTGATTTTGTCCAATGACTCTCAAGGAGGATTAGTCCAACAAAACATGGACCGACAAAAAGGATGCTAACTTATTAAATTCATTCCATTGAACTCTCATCATGACACCACTAAAACGTATTCAAATCTTCCATAAAAAATCAAAAGACTCTGGATGAATAAAATCGTTATTCATGAAATCCATAAGTCATCACTACAACACCAACTGAAGAGAACAACTGGCAAAGAACTTCATGCTATATTAATAGATTATGGGGTTGTATTCTTTTGAAAGAGGATTTGAACAAAAGATAAAGTACTAAGGGGACAAATCAACAAGAAACCATAATATGCTAATTTTAAGAAGTTCAATATGCAAGAGATACAAAGAGACTCAATGTGTTCAAAGGGACCAGCAGGCAAATAAAAGGTTTCATAGGCATGAAACTTATTTTATTTGTTGAGGCAGTAGTTATTATATGAAGGCCTATTCATATAAATATGCTGGCAAGGAAACTGAGTCGTAATAGAGAATATGTAGGATGAAGAGAATTGTGAGCAGCTGATTAAAGTGAGTCGATCTGAAAAGAGAGAAATTCCAAAAAGAAAAGCTGTATCCAGAAGAGGAATTTGATGATGATGTGGCTGATGAATATGCTAATTCTATTAAAATTGCTACTATTCATGTCAAAAATAAAGTTTAAAAAACCTAAATAAACCATAGCAAACCATGTAAAAGTAAACGTTCAAACATGTTGCAGTTCTTTGGAATAAGCCTAACCAAATTTCTGCCTTTCGTTTTTGTTGATGGGGGTTCAATAAACTTGACTTCAGCAAGGTTAGGGACACAAGATAAGATGTTGTTGCTTGAACTTGAGCAAGTAAGCAGGCTCATTTCTGTTCAGCAAAATATAATCCCAAGAACTTTGCACAAAGTGACTTGCCTAACTTACCATTTCTGACCAAAGTGCTGGTTAGACACAAATTTTTACATCCATTCATGTGATACAGAAGGCGAAAAAACAAATTCATGTGTTCGGACAATTTTAACCAAATTATGTACATTGTCCTTCAGATATTGACGTGCTGAACAGTTTGTAAAGATGGATATCGTAGTCACCTCTTTGAGCTGCATATGGATTATCATCGTCTTGACGCTTGCGCTGATAATCTTGCTCAAAAAACCGGTCTAATACAGTCAACTCATGGTACAACTCCTGCAGCACAAAAACTTATGATTTTCATTCCAAAGTGTGAAACATCCAATGCCTATTTACTACTCAGAAAAGATTGGGTTTTATTGTTTTTGGAATTCCATGCCCATGTTAATATATGTAATAACTTTGTCTCAAAGCTGAAACATTATCACATAATTCATTTTCAGTTGCAGTTGCACAATTGCACCAATAAAAACAATCAAAATCCTATTTTACAAAGACTCAAGTATTAGAGGTAGATGCAGATACTTGTCTAAATGTCAAATTCATCTAATTGTCGTGTCCAAGAGCACAAGGACAGCCAGATTTTATATTTCTTAAATACTTATTTTATTATTTCAGGATAAAATAATATTTATAATATAAAACATTACAATTTATAAATGAAATGGAAGTTTTATGCATAGATATATAGTGAAATTGATTATCTATAAATAATTTTTGTTTTTTTTTTTTTTTGCTAAATACAAATAATTGTTGGGTGCATTTCAAATTACAAATATCACCATACCGAGCACATATTCAATAGCCAATGATCAGATACGTAACATGAGAACTGCAAAATTCAGAAGAGTTACTATGACTCAAGCAAAATCTACAAGAATGTTAATGATGTCATGATCAGGGGTTTGACTTCATCTTCTTGCCCCATATAATTGTAATCTTTAAATTTATCAAAAACAAAACGTTAATGATTCCAATTTTCATAACTAGTGGGGATTGGTTATTTTCATTTCTTCATCTATACTCACCAATTATACTGCTAGGTTTACAGATTAAGCCAAATTGACCTCTTTTTATTATTTGGTGATGTTGCTATAATTGAGTTGGTGCTTAAAATGACAAGACTTCTATGAATTTGAAATTTGCATAACCCAAAACAATATGCACCACTCAATAAAGATTAGTCAACTCAATTTTATTTATTTTGGGCTTTAGATCCAATTGCCAATTTTTTGGATTTCCAATGTTTATCTCAAAGTTTTGGTCTTTATGTATCTAATTATCTCCAATTTATGATTATTTTTTAATTTTATTTGGTAGTGGGAATATGAAGTATCTCACCCATCATTAAGATCAATTTGTGAGACTCCTTGGGAGATTGCTTGCTTTGGAGATATTTATTGTTGTGTGCTTCATCAAATTCTCTTAATGGTAATTAAATTGATTGAAGAAATCTATTGACAGAGTCTATATAGTCCGCAAGGGAATCTACAAATCTTGTAGAATCAACAATCAAGCATCCAATTGAACCATCGTTTAATAAAAAGCATGTCGACAAGTTTGCAAATCTCAACACGAGTCATGAGAAGAGTTTTAGCTAGAGTTGGCGTTGAAGGCTAAAACCAAACCAAACCTAACCAAACTAAGCCTTTTCCACTAGGTGGGGTCAGTTATATGGATTTGACGGCGCCAATCAAATCTGTTAAGGACCATATGCTCCGTTAAATCTATGTAGACCAGGTCATGTTTAATAGTAACTTTCCAACTACTCTTGGGTCTCCTTCTTCCTCTCCTACTCTTGTCAATGTTCATACTTTCACACCTTTTAATAGGTGCCTCCGTTGGACGCTTTTTAACATGACCGAACCACCTTAGTTGATTTTCCCTCATTTTATCTTCAATTAGTGCTATTCCTACTTTGTCCCTAATCTCCTCGTTCCTAATCTTATCTCTCCTAGTGATCCCGCACATCCATCTTAAAATTCTCATCTCCGCAATTGCAATCTTCTGAACATGATTATACTTTATTGCCAACACTCTGATCCATATAATAATACTGGTCTTACTGCCACTTTATAATACTTTCCTTTAACCTTGAGGGGAACTTTTCGATCACACAAGACACTTGATGCACTCCTCCATTTGGTCCACCCGGTTTGAATCTTATGATTTACATCAGTGTCAATCCCTCCATCCTGCTGAACCATAGATCCAAGGTATCTAAAGTTTTCTTTTTCTACAATCTTTTGAGTGCTCAAACTTACTTCTATGCTACTCGTTGTCTTATTTTGACTAAACTTGCATTTCATATATTCCGTCTTGCATCGACTTAACCTCAACCCTTTTGCCTCTAACGTTTCCCGTCACAATTCTAGTTTAGCATTCACTCCTTCTCTCGTCTTGTCTACTAAGACAATTGTTAGTAGGCTAAAAATTGTAGTAATATTCTATCAAGTTTCCTACTTGGCATAGATATTCATCAAAAAATCATATTTAGATATCAATTTTATTTTATTTAGGATCAATTTTAGCATATTTACTTACATTTCTAAATATCATTTTAGAAGATATGATCATTTAGCTTAGTGCTGAAGTTAGGAGCTCTCTAGAGTTAACAGTTATTATGTTTTCTAATTTTCATACCATTCTGTTTCCTAGTTTCAGTTCTAGATTTTCTATTTAAGGCATTGTAAGCCTTTATGGCTTGTGAGACTTTGATTAATAAAAACCCCATTAGAGAGAGTTTTTCTCTTCAGCAAATCTGTGTTACATTTTCTGTGTATTCTTAGACTAAGCAGAAAAATCACAATCCATCTGCTCGACTATTCGATTCATCTGCTTTGCCCTGTGTCAGTTGGGTTTTAATTTCTTGAACTTCTATTATTGTTCATGGTAGGTAGTTACATTAGATTGGACTTAGTTCCCATGATTTATTCTCAATATTAAGGTTTTCCACATATATCTCATGTTTTTTGTGTGATCAATTCCAAATTATCATTTTAAACCCATGATTAATAATTAGACATAACAATCAGTAAAATAATTGAATCAAACAAATCCATCTTTGGTCAAGCTATTTATATAAATATTAAAAATATAGACACAACATATGAGACTTCTACTGCTTTAAATCTGAATGATTAGGTGTATGAAACATGGTGGTTTTTGCTTTTGTACCGAAATGGTAACTATGGTCTTCAACAAATAGCAAGTTTGGTCATTTTCAATGGTAACCAAACCTAAAATGATAAGTTTTAATGATAAGACCAGTATTGGTCATTTTCAATGGTCATTTTCAATGATAAGTTTCTAAAACCGTAGTTGTTCTCTAAGTCCACATGTGAAAAAAAAATACTTCCATGTTTATTAACCATAATGCCAAAATCACAGTGAAGCAACATTATGATTGTCTCAAAACCCCACCTCAAATACATATATAAATGTATGAATATCTATATATGTATGTATTCACACGTCCACACGCGCTCATATATACATAATGGAAAGTTTTTAAATAACCTTTTTTATCTTGTTAATTAGAATTTGAAAATGTAGTGAAATAAAATCTCCAGTTGCATTGAGAATGCTCGTTCTTTGCAAGGTTGTTCAAACGGCCCCTTAATAGTGTTAGAAAGCTAATATCAGCTCTCTACTTCCTCTAAGGCTAATTCCACCACTTAACTGCTCTCTCATTGTTCAAACCAGCATGTTCAAAAGATCCCATTTCAAATGTGAACAACGCATCCAAAAGCTTGTAACTTTGCGGTCGATTTCACTCTCTAAACCTCCCCCCACTCCCCATTTCAATGGTAAAATGGTAAAATGGCACATGTGTGCTAGCTAAAGTCATCATTGAAAGCACTTAAAAATGGTGTGAGTTTGGTGATACCACGGTGGGATGCCCAATGAGGTCACTAGTTTCACAGGTCGGAAACTGATTGGAGAATATATTCAGAGCAAGCATTGCATTGGGCAATTCAACCATGTTTAACCAATTATGAATCCAAATCAATTATTTTACGTAAACACTAAATTTAGTATAAATGTCAAACCCTTAGGGTGTGACTTTTAAACTTGATGCACACTTTGCTTATTCAACAACTCATTAATACAATAAAACTAATTCATCTATTAGGATATTCATGCTCATGTGAAAGATATTAGCTTAAATGGTGTTATAAGGGCAGCCCCGTGCATGAGGTTCCTGCCAATTTGGAGTTTGAGGAAGGAAAATGTCAATGTACACAATCTTAGCCAAGTAAATGAAGACTATTTCTGTGTATTGAACCCATAACCCTAAAGTCACAAATGAGCAACCTTATTGTTGTTCTAAGGTTCACCCTCTTAAATGAGATTATAAGATTCATCAAAACAGTAAATTTTAAGAACTACAAGGGTATACTCAAATGTGGTCATTTTACTCATCCTTTTTTGAGAAAAAATGACCACAAAAAATGGTTGCCTTGATGTAACTTGTCAAGGACTCAAGAATGACAAAATGATCAGTTTTTATATAGGTAAATAAAATTTACTGAAAGAAAGAAGGCATTAAGAAAATTCCAATCGATGCTTTAAAACCCACCTTGAATCTATACTAACATTGACTCTACAAAACTCATGTAAGAATTTAAATCCAGTTTTATACCCTCCACCAACCAACTATACGGTGTAGATAAAAACAAGCTCACATGCCATGTCATTCTCCTCCCTGGCCTGCCCTTAAAGCTCCTGCTATTCCCTTACAAAGCTCTTTGGGTCATTCAAGAACACCATGAAACCCCAATGCTGGACAAAAACACATCCCAAAGGCTTCTCACCCGTGTGCATTGAATGAGCAAATGGTCAACAAACTGCCCCATCGTCTTGCAAACACAACATCTATTTACCATCATAAATCCTCTTTTCTAAAGGTTGTCAATATCCTGCCTCCCCATCACCACCTTTTAGAGGGTGAAGTAGCTCTAATAAGACTGCCACTCTCTCCACCTCACAATCAGCAAGGTTTCTTGAAAAAGGTACATTTCAAGTCTGATTACCACCGAGGATCACCAAATAGTTCTTCACTATAGCATCCTTCCCTTGAGAAACCTCAAATAAATCCGAGAATAGAATAGATCCATAGTTCTAGTTCTACCTCCAAGAGTCCAATGATGGCTCTAGAATCTGATTCCATCACCCCTACCCACCTGCTATGATCCCTAAATCCATCCTCTCATGAGCATCGATTCCCTCCTTTGAACACCACCATCTCCAATCCTCACAATACTTTATAAAAACCACTCTTCTCCACAACATATCCCTCTCACTCACAAATCTCTATAGCCACTTGTCCAGCAAAGTTTTGTTGAAATGTTTCAAGCATCTAATCCCAATATCACCATAATTAACCAATTTCCAATCCACCAAGTGAAATTTAAACTCCCATTCTCCGTTGTCCCATAAGAAATTCCTCTGAAACCTGTCAAGAGCCTTTTCAACAAATGTTGGAACCACAAAGAAAGACAAGAAATAGGTAGGCAAACATGTCAATGTGTTCTTGATCAAAGTCACCATAGTCCCTTTAGATAAGCATATCTGTCTCCACCCCAGCAATCTCTTAAGAACCTCCCAATCACCCACTTCCATACTAGGATCACAAATAAATGATAGGTTTTAGGATTTGAGTCAGAAGAGAATTCAGAATTTATACCAGATGTGTTTGTCTAGGTAGAAACTTTCTGATTGAAGCTCGAAATGAAAACATTTGCAGCACAATGAAGTCATTGCACATATTAGAAATAGTTAAGTAGAGGCCACTAGCACCAGAAAAATCTTTACCAACAATGTCAACAATTGCAGTCAACATCGAGGGAACAGTTTTCTTCCACAACCCCTATTCTATATCTCTCGAGCTTGATCAGGGCACCAAGTGTATAAACTGAAAACGAGTTAATATAGTAAATTAATTCATTCTTGGAGTTTCATGTAAACTGTTTTACTTAGCATAGCATTGCATCAACATGCTGGGAATGCAAAAAATCATTTTCCAAAAATATTTTAGAATAACACAGATGAAGTGTTGTGAATTATTGTGCTTTCCATGCATCCACAAAGGTCCTAAAAACACAAGTTATCCAAATTTTCAGCCCAACAAACAAGTAATTTTCAAATACAATATACATTGATGGCAACATTTAGAACCAGGGCCCCTTCTCAACAGCTAACCAAGATTACCTTTTAATGACCATTCTCTCATTTAGCTTAACCATTTAGAATTGAAAACAATCATTGATCTACAGCAACAAATTGCTTTTCCTTGGATAATTAGGAAATGTAAAACTATAGAAGTTCTCTTCAATATGCCTTCTAATCATCTTTCTATTCTTTATCTTTCTTTTTTAATTAGGAAAGGCCACCATCCTTTTTTTTTTATCAATAATGGGGAACTCTTCTAATATATTCTTAATAAATGATCAAACTCACAGCTGTACACTGAACCAAGGTCATCAATTGCTTCATCATCTGTTCTGCTTCTTCCTGCAACTGCTTATGATGGGCGAGCTCCTTACTACGTCTGAACAAGAAAATATGCAGTTAGCATCGAAAACGTAGTAAACTTTGCATAGATATTTCACAGCAAAACAGTAATGCCATAACTTACTTCTCAAAGTAACGGTCCAAGTTGTGCCACTGAGAATCTTTACAACGATTTCCAAAACGAATCACTTCTCCTGAGAAAATTCTCAACTCTTCCCTGTATATAAGAATGCAATGCCTGAACAAGTTTGCTTTCTAACAAAAGAAATACACCATCCAATAATAATCATTCAGGGTACACAAAAGGAACAACTGTTAAACTTTTTCCTTTCATACTGACCTCTTATCAGTGGCAACAATATTTAGGAGCTCATTCATGTCTTTTGACACTAAATACTGCACACCTTCTGAAGCAAGCACCACTTCTTTCAACTGTCGAATGCTCCATTTTGAAAGGGACTGCATAAGACTATAACCCTTAACAATAGTATTAGCAACCTCAAATGCTAAAATTTGAAGTTCATTTCCCTTAGTCGTCACCCCAGAAACAAAGCCACCGCTTGGGTTCAAATTGGTCATGCTAGTCCCAAGTGTATCCAAGACTTCGACAGCCTTCCCAAACCCAAGACTACTAGCTTTCCCTAGCCGTGAACTCACTTCTGAAACCTGCAACACAACAACATTTTATAGGGCTATATGAAAGGATTCTACAAATATAACCTAACCAACGCAACGGAGGTTTATTGTATGCCATGATCTATTAATAGTAAAAGTATCTAAAAGCTAAGCAGCACCATCTGTTAGTAATATTTTACCATCCAGTCTCTTTGTATGCATGGACCTGAGCAAATAAGTCAGAAACATTTCAAGCATGTACCTACGTAAATAAGTCAAGCATTTCAAGTATCCCTTACTGGGCAAAGGGATTAGTAACAATCTATTTCCGAAAAACAACAATTGGGACACAAATATGCCCAACAAAGATATTCCAGCTAGCAAATTGTACCACAATGCTCAAATTCATAAAGTGTGCCATATCAGTTTTTCTGTTATTGGTGAGTTAAACAGACACAAATATCTTTCCACTTCCAAAGTCAGTCATCTTTGCGAACTACAGACGACTCTGCAGTGGTTCCATTCCTTAACTGGAAATTAAAATTGGATGTGCCACTAAGACCTCACCATCATCACTAGCAAAATCTTCATCAAAGTCATCATAAGTGTGTTTCTTAGCAGCATTTCTCTATGCATAATGTAGTGTGAATACATCATGTGGCCAACCTCAAGCAGTTTGTCCCTTTAATAAATAACAACAGAATAACACTCTGCAAACAATTTGCCCTCCAAACATATGTAGTTTTTAAGTCTTTAAAAAAAATAGCCTGCTTTTTTCACTTCTATCCAATCTACTATCAAGTTAAGCAAAAAAATTAAAATCATTTCATCAATGAACGATGCCCCAGGAATTCCCATATTATTTTGCTACAAAATACATGTAAGACAGAACAATCATTGTAAATTAGCTTTTTCACAAACCCAAAAAAGGCAACTATCCATATATGATGGAAAGATAAGGGCAACTTAGAACAGCTCTTGATAAAAAGAATAAGAAAACCAAAGAATAAAAAGTGAGAAATAAAAAAATTGGCAGTTCTATAAATATTAAAGACATCTTCCAAGGAATTAAATCGATAACCCGTGTAGTATCCATGTCAGACTAGTACTAAACACCCATACTTGTAGGAGACGCCGAGATACATATCAAACATACCGTGCGGTGTGTCAACTTTTTATGACACTTTTTCATCTGATACAAACAAATTGAAATGTAATTTTCTGCTATATCATCTCAAAAAAAATTGGACACACATTCTTGAAGGAGATGTCAAAGTACATGTCAAACACAATGTGTGTCATGCCAACTTTTATATTATACTTTTTCATCTGATAAGGCAAATTGAATATAATTTTCTATTATATAATAAATCACCTCACTTTTGTCTCTTTTGTCAAAAATATTAAAGCTTCTTTACATTCCTTTTTTCACTTCTCAACTTTCTCTAAGTCTTCCTCATTCATCTTTTCAATTTTTTCCCCTAAATTCTTTGAGTCCTCATCAGCTAAGTGATATTACAACAAGGTGGCACCAATCAAGTCCAAAACATTGAAATCTCCACCTAGCAAACCTTGATTACATCAGATGAGGGTTTAGAAGCAGCAAAAAGACAAAAACTCCATTGTACGAAAAGGATGCGGAATATAATATTGGTTCAAGATGACTAACATTGGCATCATTATCTAATTCATGAGATTTTGTTACTCTACTAACGGGCCTGGTGATATCTAAACAACTAAAAAAGCTTAGTTCATGTGATACCAATTTAAGTATTCACCTATAACATTAAACATCCAGTTGAGAGGCCAAACAATGCACTTAGAAAAAAAAGCTTTTCTTCTCGTAAACACATGTCCAATTATTATTATCTTAATGTTTTGAAATAGCTGGATATATATTGTTAAATTTATTTCCTAACAGTTTAAGTTTTTTGAACAATTGATGATATAACATGATTAGAGTTCCGATTTCAAGAAATTCTGAGTTTAGGTCTCATTATCTATGTTTATTCCTCGTTAATTCTTGTGTACTCTAGTCAAATTGTGCTGGTGCACCTTATTTGATTTAGCTTATTTGTCTTTACTTTACATGCGAGTTAAGGTCACACATGAAGGGGGTGTTGAAATAACTTGATTTACATTGTTGAGCCAAATTTCCAAACAGCTATGTTTATCAAGATACTTAGGAAATAGCCCCAACAATATATATCAAGCTTACTACAAAATCAAAGCATTGTTATGACATGGCGTGGCTAGAGAAGACAACATGTTGATTTCCAGTTTTTGGTTATCGGACATGGTGTGTCTGTGTATGCAGGTTTTATTTCTATGTGAAATAAAAGCACATATACATGTTTAATTATAAAATTAAATTAAAAAAAAAAATTCTACGCTTTCTACGAACCTCTCTTCATGATCCTGTGATTTCAAAGCTCCATTGAGGAGGTTTAAACTCTTTAGAACAACATTGTGGCCACAACAAAACAATTGTTTGGGTGGCTGGATTGTGGTTTGTTCTTTAGATCTACCTTGAAAAGGGATTTCAAGAAAATCTAATCAATGTAAATCTTGTTGACAGGAAAATTTTCCAAGCCAACATTGGCCTGTATACACTATGACCTCTTTTAGTCAAATGGTGGGAGGAACAATACGATATTGGTAGTTGAGCAGAAGTAACCCAACCAAGCTTCATAGTTTGGTATTGGCTAATATTAAGCAATGCATGATAATGCACAAAACAGGTAATCAAGGGAAGTTATATTTACAAAGTATATTAGTGACTTTTAAGCAAAATAACGCTGTGGGAGAATCAAAAGGAATGATAAGAGAATTATCCACTAACTTTTCCAATTTCACCTACCTTTGCAGCTGACCTTCTTGATCTAGATTTTTGCGATAAAGCCCTCGGAAAACGTGGAATCCCATCATAAAAATCATCCTCGCTGCTCTCGTACCCATTTGCACCCACCTCATGAACAGAACCCGATTCTTCTAATTGTTTCCACTCTTGTGAGTGCTTATCCATGCTTTGGCGTGGAGTGGTAAAATTACTGTGCTTGCTTGAATTATCCTCATTTTCCAAATTCGATCTAAACTCATTCTGTTGATACACTTTAGGAGCACCCCCATAAT
>JAVXUM010000046.1:9958016-9969341 GCA_035590655.1 Pouteria glomerata
ATAAACTTATTAACAAATGCATGAATTATATACTAGTTTATCGAGTTAGTAATTACACTCTTCAAGTGTAATTAGATGCACAAATCGATGTATACGATTCTTGAATTGTCCAATTAGGATAGTTTGGGAGTGCAATGATCCATCTTTTACTCAATTCCATTGTTGATGCTAGTTCTCTATTGGGCAAGGTTTTGTGTAGCTACCCTCGTTGTTCTCTAGGTACATACACAAATGCGGAAATACACCATTTTTTGTGTCATGTACTTGGAGAACTATGCGGAGATACTACTGAAATTCATCTGATAATAGAACGAGGCATTTGCGGTGTTGAGTAAGAGTTGGATTATGCATTCTCAAATGGGCCAGGACCAACCACCCTTTAGTGTAAAGCTTTTAGGTTTTTTGAAAAGAACATGCATGTAGTCATCACTGGTAAATTACCTAAACACATTCCGTCCACTTTTTTAGTACAGTTTACAATGCCCAGGGTTGAATGGATGGACAAGACTTGGATTGATTTGCCGAATAGGTTATCATCTAGATATGTTCATGGAATTGAAGAGTTCATTGTGTACACCCATACATTGGATCAACAATCGATCAATTATCCATGTAGAAACTGTATTAACCAATATCATTTCACATGGCAAGTGGTCAGGGGTCATTTGATAAGGAATGGGTTTTAAAGATTTATAAGAATTGGACTGTGATACCCTAGACTTTTGAATAATACAAGCTTTGAATTTCGCATGTCTTGGAGATGATTATGTGTTAACGAAGAGATCTAAGTCATGAAATAAGTCTTAGAATTACGTTTTGTTTGAGAGAAGAAGGAAACAAGAGCATGTCTAGAGCAAAGACAAATCAAGCTGATTATGGTTCAAGGCTTGGAGGTTTGAAAACCTAGTTAGCCAATTCGGGTCAAGTGTTTGGGATTACTCTAGGTTGATTATTAAGTGTGAAAATGGTTAAGTAGTAGTAACTGTGAAAGGGGCTATTTGATAATTAAGTGTGAAAGAAGTTATTTGATGTTAAGTGTGAAAGGAGCTATTTGATGTCAAGTGTAAAAGGGGCTATTCAAGTGTGAAAATGGAGAACTTGTGGAATGGTTGACCGACCATGGGAGTGTAAATTGGTCTTGATTACTATGGACCACATATTTTATTTTTGTCACATGATAAATTGGGAGAAAGGGGGACCGAACCCTCTAGTGTTCAGGTGACTTAGGGAAATTGGGAGACTTGGGAGAAAATTTGGAGAAAATTGGGAGAACATTAGGAGAAGAAGGAAGCTTGGCTGAAAGGCAGAAAAGAAGAAAAAAAAAAGAAAAAGAAAACTTAGTTTTGATAGTGGTAAGTCTTTCAAACTTTGAATACTTGTATGAAGATGTAATTAGATTCCATGAACGAAAAACTAAGTTGGTGTAGGATTTTGAATTGTTTTAAGGTTTTGTTGGTGAATTGGAGGGAAGAAGAAGAAAATTGGAAGAAAGGGCTTGAAATCCTCAAGTTGGAGAACTCCACTTTTCCTTTGGTTTTCTTGAAGCTCACGGCCAAGACTTGAAGTAGGGAGATTCTTTACTTCAAATAATATGTATTTGAGTGTAAAGAGTGTGAAATTGTAAAACTAGAAAAGAAAAAGGATGTTGGCATGAAGAGGTAAAAGAACCCTAATTTAGTTGTAATTTTTGTGAATTAGAAGCATTGATGGAGAATAGAAACTTTGAAAGTTTGGTGATACACTTTGGTGAATTAGAACCTAGGCTACCCGAATTGGAACCCATGTTGAATGTTGATTCTTTTTGGAATTTAAGCATGTTTTCTAGCTGCTTTCAAGCTGTTTTTAATGAACATTTCAGTATGTTTTCAAGCTGTATTTTAGCAGGCTCTTCAAGCTAATTTCAGGGCAAAATTCCAGTATGTTTTCAAGTTGTTTTTAGTGAAATTCCAACATGTTTTCAAGCTGTTTTTAGTAAAATTCTAGCATGTTTTCAAACTATTTTCGGTGAGAATTCTAACATGTTTCAGTATGTTTTTATGCTAGTTGCAGTGTAGAAATTCAGTATGTCTTTAAGCTAAGTGCAATGAACATTTTAAAAGATTTTTAGGCTAAGTGCAGTGGAAAAATTCCAGCATATTGCCTTTGCAAATTCCAGCTTATTGTCTTTGACAAGTTTAACATCTAGCACTTGAGAATTTCAGCAAATTGCACTCTTAACAAACTTGAAGGATTATCATGTGTAATTGATTAATTTAAGTTGAGATTGTGTTGTTGAAAGGAAATTGTGACCCTCGTGTATTGTGATAAGGGATGTTGATGTAATCGAATATGTAAAGTGTTGACATAATGAAAAAGAAATGAAATGGTTGATTGTTTGGTCGGGGTTATGGGGGTACGGAAAATAAGAAGGGACTTGAGATACCCTCAAGTTGAAAGTCCTGGAACCTGCGCAATGTTTGGTTTTCATGTCGGTGGGTTAATAGCCCACAACATGATTCATGTATGATGGCGTATTGTCGCCTTGGACTGTGATCGTGAAGAACGATTAGTTATGTATCACTACTCATTACGACGTATCGGCGCTCTGGGCTGAGATCCTAAAGCACGATTAGATGTGTACCCAATCCCCGATGATTATGTGTAAGAATGATAAACATGAATTGTGTGAGATTGAGTCGTGATATGTGAAACTTAATGTTTTAAATATGCACCTTGATCATCATTCTGTGTTTTGATTATCTTTAATATCATTATACCTTAGTATTACTTTACATCATGTATATATTATTATGAAGTTTCATGAGCACACGTGGATTAGTGCTCAGGCCCCTACAAATTTCATTGCAGGACCCACACAGGAGAACTAGCGGAGTCTCTTAAGCATTTTGATGTGTCTGTATGAGCCATCGTAACCTTAGCTTAGTTTGGTTATTTTGTTATGTATATTTAAATCATAATGTTGTATAAAAATTAGTTTGGATGTTGGAATGTAAAGGCCATAAGGCCTAGTGATGTAATAGCATAAGGTTGTGGTATAACATGCGAGCCTAATTATTGTTTAAGCTGTATTTATTTACTTTCCGTAATGATATAGTACTTTGTGGATTCACTGCGTAACTGTTGGGCAGCTTTAATATTGTGACAAATTTAGATCATCTTATGATAGTAGATATTTTGTGGGTCCGTTGCATAGCCGTTATGTTGCTCTGATATTATTGACAGGTTATTACCTCACAGGTTCATGTTATGCTTGTTTATCACTCACCCTTCGGGTCACCAAATCTGGGGCATGACATGGACAAAGCATGGAGAGAATTATATTTCGTTGCAGCGATATGAGGAAAGAGTAGAATCCCATGATAATGTTGTGCCTAGGGATTATATGGTAGAAATGTTATAAGAGATCTTCACTAGGGTGCCCATCCAAGAAGCCAGTACTGAGATTGTTGAAGTAGGCAAGAGTAATCATCCGTTCATGGTGAACGAAGATTCATTGAGGTTTTTCAAAATTCTTAATGATGCAAATACTGAATTGTATCTTGGGTGTCAGAATCATAGTTAGCTGTCTTTCATTATTGAGTTGTTGCATTTGAAGTTCTGAATCAGTGGACTAACTGGTCATTCGTCATGTTATTAGAGTTGTTGAAAAAGGTCTTGTCGGATGGTGCAAAGGTTTATGAGTCGTACTATAAAGCCTGTAAATTGACAGAGGATTTGGGTTTCACGTATGAGGCATGGGTTGTGTGCCTACCAAGTTGTACGCTATTCCGGAATGAGCGTACAAACCTCGACAAATGCCTTGTATGTGATAGCTTTAGATAGAAGTGAAACATTGTTGACCAGAATATTAATTATCGTCGAAGAAAGAGTAGGAAACCAGTTGCTGCAAAATAAGTTCGATATTTCCCTTTCAAACTGAGGTTAAATAAGTTATTTATATCTTTGAAGATGACAAACTTAATGATATGGCATTCTAAGAATAACATTGAGAATTGAAAAATTACACACCCATGTGACTCCCTAGCTTGGAAAGATTTTGATCGTCGGAATCCTGACTTTGCTGTGGATAGTCAAAATGTTCGATTTAGTTTGGAAGCCGATGGGGTAAACCTGTTTTGGGAGATGAATATTACTCACAGTACATGACTAGTTGTTTTTGTTTCTTATAACCTTATGCCTTGGTTGTGGATGAAGTAATCTTTCTTGATTTTGTCGGTGCTCATTGATGAGCCGAAGGGCTTCGTAGATAAGATCGATGTCTACCTGGAACCGTTGATCGAGGAGTTACAAGAATTGTGGAATGAAGAGGTGATAGCCTTTGATGTTGTAGGAAATGAAATGTTTAATCTCTATGCAGCTTTATTGTGGATAATTAATAACTTCCCTGCATATGCTAACCTGTTCGAATGAAGTATGAAAGGTAAGTTTACTTGTCCTTACTATAATATGAGCACTCAATCACGATGGTTGCATCATGGTAAGAAGTTTGGTTACATGGGCCACAGACGATTCATCCCCAGTACACATAGGTTTAGAAGAAACAAAACTGCCTTTGATGGAAACCGAGAACTCAATCTGCCTCCTAAGAGGTTGATTGGGAATGAATTGTTGAGTCAACTTAATTCAGAAGGAATTGTAACTACATATAGACTAAATGACCTATGAGCATCATCAAGCAGACCACATGAATCTCATACTCATAATTGGAAGAAAAGGAATATATTTTTTTAGCTATCCTATTCGAAGAATAACTTGCTAATGCATAATTTGGACATCATGCACATTGAGAAGAATGTGTGTGACAACTTATTGTGGACAATACTCGGTGACAAAATAAGATAAAAAAATACTGGCAATGCCCGACGTGACTTGGAGGATATGGGGTTGAGACAACTATTATATTTGCAGTTGAGAGGAGCAAATAGAGCATATTTACCCCCAGCATAGTTCACAATGAGTAGGGATGAGAAGGAGTTATTCCTTTCAATCCTTAAAGGTGTTAGGGTACCCGATGGATATTATTCTAATATCTTCAAACAAATGAACTTGTAAGAAATGACTCTTTCTGGTTTAAAAAGTCATGACGGTTACATCCTTATACAACAACTTATCCCTATTGCCATTTACCGATGCTTATCGAAGAAGGTGGTTGAACCATTGATTGAGCTCAATAACTTTTTTAGACATTTATGTTCAAGGGTTAGTCGGCCGAATGAATTGTATCTTATAAGGGATCGGATAGTACCGACCATTTGTCATCTTGAGATAATATTTCCACCACCCTTTTATGATGTGATGGTACATTTGACTGTGCGCTTGGCCGATGAAGCAATGCTTGGGGGTCCTATTCAATTTCGCTAGATGTACTCGATTAAAAAGTATCTAAAGACCTTAAAGCAGTATGTTCACAACATGGCTCATCTAGAGGCACTTATGGCTAAAGGATATTTGATGAAAGAGTGTACCAATTTCTGTGCCATGTATATGGGCTTGTCGAAACAAAATTAACTCGTCCCCACCGAATTCACGAAGGTCCAGTTAGGGATGGCACATCATTTAATCTCCTCAATAATACGTGGGTTCAAGCTCACCGATATGTGTTATTCAACATTCCATCTATTCGACCATTTATTCACTACGTTGATGGATTTTGATTCCACCTGTATTTTAACTTATTTACTAGTTCATTCTCAATATTTATATATAATGGCTCCAAATTTTCTTAATAGGAAACACCTGATTGAAATAAAACAAAGGTTACCGCGGGCATCTAACCATGTAGTATATACTAATCACTTTAGCTCATTTTGCGTGTGGCTTAAAGAATATTTAAGACCCAGTTAACGTTACAAAATTGTATTTACATACTTCTGTCATTATAAAAAGCATCCTAATTTGGATGATTCCTGTAATTAGGTGCATAGCATTCGTATTACAATTGCTGAAACTCTCTCTAATGAAATTGTCAAGTTGTCACATGGACCATTTACCTCGGCACGTTGCTTTAAAGCCTGTGATGTTAATAGCTTCTGAATCCATATAAAAGAGTTTAACGATTGACGGGCTACTCAAAACTATGGGGTAGCAATCAATGCTAACACGTTAAGTTTCTCAAGTGTACGGGATAATAATCCATGCATCAGAACTGTATTTTATTACGGGCTGCTTATAGATGTTATCAAAATTAGGTACAATAATAATTTGAGAATTTTAGTGTTCAATTGTGATTGGTTAAATCCCAGGCAAGGTGTGAAAAACGATGACTATAAGTTCACGCTAGCAAACTTCAATAACCTCATGTATAGGGAGATCGAATCAGTAATGAACCATACATTTTAGCTTCCCTAGCTGAACAAGTTTACTTTGTCAAGAACCCCGCAGATCCTAATTGGCATGCTGCAGTAAAAATGTCAAGAAGAGGGGTGTTTGAAATTGATTGTGATGATTTTGGTGTCGAGGGGTACCCACGACAAGAGTTAAGTGACACCATCATGACAGCACATAAATCCGATGCTGATTGGGTTAGAGAGACAATTGAAAGAGATACAGTGGAATTATGCCTTCCATGACTTACTTTGGTATTGTGTTACTACTTGTTTCTATTTACTAAGTATAATGACAATATATATGTGATTACATTTGACATTGATGTCTATATTGTTGTTTTTAATGCATCTTTCAACACGTATGAGTTGCTAGATAGCACGCGGTAGGAAGAGAGATAGGCCACTTACCATGGGGTAGCAGCTGCACATGACTCGGGCACGTGCTATAGTAACAGTTGGTGGGGATGTAAACCCTTACATGGATCCAGATGCTACTCAGCCACCCGATGAGTTGTAGTATTAGATGTATTCAGAACCCACTCAGGCCCCCAATTCCACCCAGCCTTATTTGCTCTCCGATCCCATTCTGAGGCCTCTGACCCCATAGCCATTGGCCTCAGACTGAGCTCTAGGCCAACCCCCTGCAGCAGCCTACACCCCTCAGTGAGATAGCATCCCCTCACCTTGTGCACATTTTACTATGTACCCCCCATTTGACAGTGATTGTTCTCTGCTATGTTTGTCTCCTAACAATATTACACTTATTTTACCCCAGGTTGGTATAGGCTCTAATCGACCCTCTTTACCCACCCCACCCTCGGCCATCACACTTCATCGTTATCACGCGGAACACCACCCCACACGATGGCATCCCTTTGAGCGTAGACCCCTAAACTCCGCCAATGACTACATCATCTACTAGCACCACGATTGTGTCAGGTACGTATGTTAGACATTTTTGTATACATGCTACGTAATTATAAAGTTGCAATTCTATATCAGAACGTAATTAAATGATTGAGTATAACGACTGTAAGATCTACAAGCACGACTGTAGCCCCTCGTGCTACGAAAGGCCTTCACCCTCTATAGGGTTGGGGTAGCGGCCAGACATGTTAGCTTAAGTTTAGTAGCTTCCACTACCCTGTGGGAAAGTTAGGTAGGAGCTTGAGTCGACAGTTAGGTGTGATGGTCTGAGATAGACGGGTTGTCCTCTTGTTTCTCATGGATTGGGTGGCCGTGCCTACCGAGACATTGGACCATGTGTGGCAGGTAGTTGTCGTAAGTACAGTTTATTGTTACACTTGAATTACGAATTACTAACTACGTAGTCACCCCGCTAATAAATCATAACTTATTCAACTAGGATAACGTGGTCGATTGTTTATCTGAGTTCCGACCAGTTTGTATAGCCAAGTACTGAAAGCTGTGGAAGGACCACAAGTGTGCGATGAAGAAGAAGTATTTGACACCATTCAAGGGAGCCGCCAACATCCTTAAGCGTTGTCCTCTATGTGTGGTTTTGGAGTAATGGTCAGACCTCGTTGCTTATTGGTCCAGAGATAAAGCCTAGATATAATTTAGTTATGTTTTTACATTTATTACAGTTAAATGTGTACTTGTAATTATTATTCTCTAATTCATATGTTTGAAAGTAGGCTGAGTCATCAACGAATGCAGCGAATCAGGCCAATCTTGGCCTTCTACACACTACAGGAGTGAGGCACATCTAGGACATATTGTATGAGGCATGCCTCTTAACTCTTCATTTACTGAATTATAATTTAGAAATCTTTTTTAATTATTTCATTCTCTCTTTGTTAATTTTCTATTGTTATTCACTTTTATGTTTGTACATTAAACATGTAGTTGGGTTCAGGAGTAGTTGAGATGGCATTTTTAGAATTTTTACTTTTAAATCTAATTTATGTGTTTTAATTATATTTGTTCCATATTCATGAAGCACATACTATATTGTTAACTATTAAACTTAGCTCTGATTGCCTCTAATACTCAATTAAATGTGTTACTAGTGTCATTTATTTTTTCGCACATATTATATTTATATTGCATTAATCTCCATAATAATTTATCTTTTATGCAGATGCGGCAAGAAGGGATTTCGACTGATCGGATTCGTGTATTCGAGAGACTATATATAATTTGAATCACCCCGATGTTAGGGCTATTATGGACCAGATCAAGGCATGCTTGGTAGATTTCCTAGAGGTTGAGCGAGAGTCGATGAGAGGAGAGAAGCCATCTTTGTCGAGATTATTGGTCGAGATGGACATGGATACACACAAGGGGTAGACAGTGGCATCTCCCATTCTATAGTTAGAGAGGCCACTACAACTGCTTCATCCACGGATGCCCAGAGGCGCATTAAGGAGAAGATTGAGGCCCTCATTGTTGCTTGCTTAGAGACGTTTCAGGTTTACCTGCGCGAGTCGATACGGGCTAAGGTTCTGGAGAAGATTTAAGAAGAGGTGTGAGCTGAAGTCCTTGATGAGATTCTCACTGAGATAGTCCAGTGTACGGATCATTTGCAAGACGAGCTACAAGCAGAGTTTCATGACTCTTGGCGACCGAATCAGGTAACAGGAATGAATATCATGTTAGGCAATATTACGTATAATTTTATTTACCCGACTGCAAGTAGATTATAACTAAAATTTTGAAGTACTAAATGTAGGATGGAGATAAGAACAGTCGAGACGCCAGCATCCAGGGGAGAGGATATCATGATGAGGTATACTCTTATCGAAGACCTTTCATTATTGCATATAAAATTTAATAAAGGTATAAAATTTTATTATTTATCACAAATAGTAGAACATTTTTAAAATATCAAAAAATAATCATAGACCGAACTTGACGCGGAGCGAGTCCCAGTCATTTGGTACTTGCAAGAATGAACAGCACGCGAATTCGAGTCACAGTTTGCTCGGAATGGCCCGGAGTAGATTCCAACGAAAACCTTGAACTAATGAACATGACACTTAGGTTTGAGCTACTCAAACCAAGCAGACGATGTCTGTTGTCCACCGAACTTGGTCTGGAGTAAGTCCTGGCCATTTAGGACTTGCAGGAATGAATGGCACATGAATTTGAGCCAAGGTTCGCTTGAAATGGCCCGGAATAGATTCTAACAGAAACTTTGAACTAACAAATATAACACTTAGGTTTGAGCTGCTCAAACCAAGCAAACAATGTCTGTTGTCCACCGAACTTGGTGTGAAGTAAGTCCTAGTGATTTGGGACTTGCAAGAATGAATGGCACGCAAATCTGAACCACGGTTCACTTGGAATGGCTTGGAGCAGATTTTAACGGAAACCTTAAATTAACAAGCATGACATTTAGTTTGAGTTGCTCAAACTAAGCAGACGACGTCCGTTGCCCACTAAACTTGGCGTGTAGTGAGTCCCAGGCATTTGAGACTTACAGGAATGAACGACACACGAATCCAAGCCACGGTTTGCTCTGAATGGCCTAGAGTAGATTCTAACAGAAGCTTTGAGCTAAGGAACATGATACTTAGGTTTGAGCTAATCAAACTAAGCAGACGACGTTCTTTACCCACCAAACTTGGCGTGCAGCGAGTCCTAACCACTTGAGACTTATAGGAATGAATGACACATGAATTCAAGTCATGGTTTGCTTAAAATAGGCCAGAATAGATTCTAACAGAAACCTTAAACTAACGAACATGACACTTAGGTTTGAGTTGCTCAAACTGAGCAGATGATGTCTGTTGCCCATCAAACTTGGTGTGGAACGAGTCCTCACCATTTGAGACTTGTAGGAATGAATGGTACACTAATCCGAGCTACAGTTCGCTCGGAATGGCCTGGAGTAGATTCTAATGGAAACCTTGAACTAACAAACATGACACTTAGGTTTGAGCTACTCAAACTGAGCAGACGATATTCATTGCCTACTGAACTTGGCGTGGAGTGATTCCCCACCATTTAGGATTTGTAGGAATGAATGACACATGAATCCAAGTCACGGTTCACTCGGAATGGACTGGAATAAATTCTAACGAAACCTTTAAGAAATAGGTCAGAGCCTTATTTAAATTAAATTTTTACGAAGTTACATTTCTTTATGACTTAGTTTTAAATTCATCGGTTATAAATTCTAATAGTTTGTAATTAATTTATTTTTGATCTATTTCAGGTTTGATGGATGTTACTGCAGTTTGAAGAAGATGATGCTTGATATTTTGTTCTTCCAATTTTCAAATTGCTATATTTGTTCTTTCATAATTTGTTCTTTCGAATTTCGTTAGAAAAGTTTTGTAAAACTTGTAAGATATTTTGTAATTAATATTTTCATATTTATTTTATTAATTTACTCAATTGCATTAAGTATGTTGTGAAGAAAATGTTTGTACAAGTTATATGATTGTCACGTGGTTATATATATTGTTACAGGTTACAAGTTACAAGTTTTATTATCAAACAATTTAGGAGAATAAAAAAAAAAAAAGATAAAGCCGACCGCTTGGAGACGATCGGGTAAAGTTTCTGATCGTGGGGAATAACCTTTTAGCCAATCGGTTCTGGGGGTTAGGAAAAATCCTAGGCTCTTTTAGCCAACCGCTTGGAAATGGTCATTTTTTTGGACCAACAACCCTCCTTAGGCGACCAATTTTGGCGGACATTCTCATTGTCGACTGCCTCAAAGTGGTCATGTAAGACCTTTGTCAACCTCCCTAAAATCGACCACTTTGAAACAGTGAAGTGGTTAGCAAAACTTTAATACTAAGAACTTTGTTGTTTGTATACCTTGTACTTAAACTTTATAGCATTACCAAGTTCTTATATGACTTTGTCGTTTAAAGTGGTCGTGAACAGTTCAAAATTTTAATACTAAGGACTTTGTTGTTTGCATATCTTGTACTTAAACTTTATAGCATTACCAAGTTCTTGTATGACTTTGAAGTGTAAGATAGAGGCTTATATCAAAAACTAATAGAAGTTGTAGGGTCAT
>JAVXUM010000046.1:10034606-10050260 GCA_035590655.1 Pouteria glomerata
TTTATTCAGGATTCTTGATCTTGTTAACTTCATTATTTGACCATGAATTTGCCAATTTTCAATTCTGGCTTTAACAACGGACAAATAAATCAATGATTATTCTATCTGCCTCGCTCGTTATGGTTAATTATCGATTAAATTTTAAAGGCAGTTTAATACATATTCTTAATATATTGCTACATTGTTAATTGCTGTTTATTAAAAACTTATGACATAAAGGATTGGTTTGCTATGGTATTGAAATGATCTAATCTTGTAACATTTTATCCTTTTAATTATGGTTACCATACTTCATAAAAATTTAAATTAATTCATATATATTCTCCGTTCTTGGGGAATTAAAAGTTATTTTCTTTTGATTAGCTAGGCTTCTGGCCTGGAGAGTATTAACACTTGACAACCTTCGATATTCAATGTGAAACAACATATAGGTGAGAATAACGAAACTGCAAAGGAGACGATTGAAGCGATAGACGATGAAAACAAGACCATCTTTTTCGACATCTTGGAAGGTGACGCCTTGAAGGATTACAAGATCCTTAAACCCTCCCTCCGAGTTACTGAGAATGGTGAGGGGGCCTTGGTGAAGTGGACTCTGGAATACGAGAAAGCTCACGAGGACGTCCCAGCTCCGGAGAAATATTTGGACGTAGCAGCGAGTGTTACCAAAGATATTGATGCATATCTTCTTAGGGTGTAGCCCTTGAACTATAAACAGTGTATGTTGTTGTAAGAAGTGTTGGTTTCCGCTTGTTTGTTTGAGTTTGATGTTAATATTTTCTTTCCTTTTTTCTGCTGTCTGTTTAACAAAAATAAATTGCTGGTATGTCCAGAGAATTTAAGCCTTTCCTTCTTTGTAGGTTTATTGCGTAAAAACATTTAAATAAGTGTCCGTTTGTTCTGTTATGATTCTAATTTTGATAACTAAATCAACCTTTAAAAAAAACAAAAGAAAAGATAGTGGATTTTAGTGATAAATAAGTCAATTTTATCTAAACTAGTTTACATTTATATCAAAACATGATTGGTATTCGTATAGTTAATAAAATTTATTTTGTTGATGGTTTCCATATACAGTTAAAAAAACCTCTGTAAATTAACCCTTGAGACCATGAAAAATTATTAATTAATTGGGATATTATTTAATTGATAAATTAATAATTTATTAATTTTTACATTAATTAATAAAAAATAATTTATCAAGGTAATCTATTTTTTTTTTTTAAAACGTTGAACTTTGTGATTACATAATTATTACCTAGCTAATTACCAAATTATGAATTATCATCGTTCTATTTATTTGTTAATTAACTAAAACAAGCTCGTGAAAATGACAAAGAAGATAAAGTTGAAGATGATAGTTTTGGACTAACCTATCTCGCGCAGAGATATACTACAAGCAATAATCACATTGCATGATTTTCTCTTACAATACAAGAATACTATATTAGAGTTTCTTAGTACACTAAGGAACGCTGCATATGCGAGCCAATGAGTAGGAGTGTGCACAATTTGGTTTAAGAAGTTTGATTTGGTTATTTATTTAGAAACTGTAAGTTTTGTTATTTTTATAAAAATAATAGTAATCAATTTTAGATATGGTTTTAAAATTCTAGAACCAAAAAATTGAATTAATCAAATTAAATTTACTTAATATTCATATATATAGTTAACCTAATTTACTCCTATCAATGGTTTTGTCTTTTGAAATCTCAAAGGCTATAAGAAATTAATAAATTATTATAATATTAAATATATATTTTGTCTCAAATAACACTTACATAAAAATTATTATTTTATTTTCATAATTAAATTTGAAAGTCTTAAACCCGTAGCTAGTATCCAAATCCAATAGTAAATGGTGAAACTAAAACACTTCCATACTAAAAAATCTACTCAACACAAACACCCATCACAAATACGTAAGGATTTGTTGATAAGGGTAAAAACTCCTTAAAGCCCAAAGGAGAAACGACCCCAAATCCTTGAGCGGTTCAGACTAAAAATCTTCACTATATAAAAAGAGGTTACAAGGCATTCAAAGGAAAATATTACAAGTTTTTTCAACCAAAACTTATTGATCAACTTGTACACAATACTTCCTAACCTTGCTTGCTAAACAAAGTCGCAACTCACCTTAACCCGTGAAGAAATTCACCTTTAATCCTTGAAGCAGAAGCTCCCCAATCTAATTCCACACTGCAGATTTGAGCTAGATACCAAAAAAATCAAAGCCAAAGAAGCAAGACCACATCAAGATTGAAGATCCCATGAGTCTATCATCATCATCTCAGATTTTTGCTTCAAAAAACTTAGGGTTAGGAAAAAATTTTTACTTTTTATATCAAAGAAAAAGGGTAAAATAGTCATTTGAATGTCTTTAAAAAAATCCGTGCAACAGCAAGAGTAGTTCTTGAACAAGAACTTCCTTTCTTATGCTTGCGAGGCACACTAGACATATTTTGAACAAAAATCTAACATGTTCTAAGTGAAAAAGGAAGTTCGCGGGTACGAGCTGCCCTTCTTATGCTCATGAATCTCATTACTCATATACTGTCAAACAAAAAGCCATTTTTCTCAATCAACACAAAAAGGATGATAATTGACAGAATCTTTAATAGAGAACCACTATATCATCTTCTTCAATAGTTCTTCTCCCAACCTTTTTTTATGATACACTAACACACTTTGACTTGTATTAGTAAATCATAAGCACTAATTTATGACATTTTGTAAAATCTAACTTAGTGCAAATTACAAACAAAAGAATTGCCAACACAAAGACACTAACAATCTCCACGTTTGATAATTCCAAGACAAAACTAGCACCCAAACCCAATTTATAAGGAAAGGAAAATGTCACAAGTTTAAACAACTAAACCAACAACTAAAATAAACAAAATTTCTTGATCAAGGTCCTGCAAATTCTTGAAATAGTAAATCATTTCATCAATGCAAGAAGAAATAATTTGATATTCAAAGTACAAATGGTCATGTTCTTCCCCTTAATTGCACGGTCACACAATTTTTAATTTCTCCCCCTCAATTATGCAACATTAGCAATAACAGCAGTAACCAATCTATTCCTAAAAATTTTAAACAATGAAATGCAGCAAAACAAAGTATATAAAGATATGATCATCACAAAAATTCAACTTAACTACCCCTCAATCAAACAATTACAATCCTTTCCATTTAAACTTGATCACTCCCCCTTAATCACATAGTTAATCAACATTACTCAACATCAACAAAAGAGCTCCCATTTTTTTTTTTTTTTTGTTTCAACCATTCCTTGATACCATTCTCCTCTTTTTTGTAAGGAATTAACAAAGTCATATATGAAGAGCAGTTAAAACATGAGAAATCTCATAAACTGGGGGATGAACTGCCCAGTCAACATTAGGAAAGACAAACTCAGACCAGCGAAGAATATTTAGGAAGTCAGCGACGCCATTAACAGTTAAATGAATTAAAATACCACAAACCTTGGTATCGAAGGACCCTGACTCAATAGAGATAATATAAATATTTGAGTAAAACTCCCTGATTAACTCTACAGATGCACACCCTAAACTAGAACAAGCACCAAACCACCCACAAGACTAAAAAATATGAAAGTGAAATCACCAAACAAATGAGAAAAAGGAACTTGAAACTCCAAAAGAATAGGACGGTGGGGGAAGAAATGCTTATACAAGGCCAGCCCACACGATGAACATCTTAGATTGAGGTTGAGAAGATAGAGACAACCCAGCAATAGTAAGACCATGGGTAGAGGAGTTGGCAGTAGACTTGGCAAAGGTTCAAGGGAGTTCCTTCTTTGGTATAGCACCAGGGGGTATAGAAGAATCCAACCCAGAGGATTTTCAACCGCACTTATAAACCATTCCTGAAACAGAAATATGGTAGGAGTGAAAGAAAAAGGGTTAGCGTTTATGATGAGAGTAACAGAGTGCAAAGAGAAAAATGAAGAGTTACACTCCTTCAATACGAAGAGTTGTGGCCATAAAAGGTAGGACCAAAACCTTAGGCTTGGGAAATAAAAAGGGTAGAGTAGTGGTTTACCAAGAGTCACACCCATAATTATCTCTCATTAAAACAACTACAGAGCAATACCAATATCTCATGTCAAATAAAACACAGAAATGTTATAGGTCACAACCCAATTAAAAAGGAAAAAGCCCCATTAAAAACCGCATATCAAAAAGATAACATTATTTATAAGGCACTCTGTACATGACACATATCACCCAAGGGAAAGATGGCTAGACTCTAATAAAAGAAATCAGATAGTAGATCAAACCAAAGGACACCCCACATAAATACCGCAAACACCAATCGAAAACACACTGCCACTTTCTTTTACACTGAACCATATACGAATCAATCAAAAATTACCATGTCACTAGAATTAAAACCAACGACACTATATATGCAAAACATTAGGTCAAAAAAATAAAGAACACTGCAAACAAGGACAACCACCTCTAACATGAACACATATATAGATACATAAATATATCTATATATAACATGTATGCATAAAGTAGCAACCGTCTAATGAAATCAAGCCATTTATGTAACTCTTGAGAAAGGGAACACACACTACTTTCCACAAAATCAAAATTCATGGTACCAAGAAATCAAAAAATGAATATCAAAGGACATTACCATTACCTTTATAATTACACCTATGCATGAGAGAGAATAAATGAAGGCACCAACGGACTACCTACGTCCATTGAATTTCTAGAGCCAAAGAGAATTAAGCATGCCCATAGTTAAAGAAACTGTCATTAAAGCTCTGGTAAAATAAATACACCACATTAAATGACAAGCCCACGATTACATTAGCCTTAATAAATATATACAATGAACTTCTACCCAGCATGGAGAAAGTTAAGGGACAACCATAAATGATTCCTCCCGTTAAATATTCATTAAGTTCAAAGTTCAACACACCTACAAATGCGCATTTTCAACATGTGAAACATCAAAAGATAACTCCTTATAAATGCACATTTTAATGGGAGGGGGCTGCAGTAATCAAATAACTGCAGCCGCAGGAGTAAGGCAAAAACGACCGCGTTTTGTCAAAAAAGGACACACGAGAGGTTGCAGCGGGCCGAAACATCGACGTTTATGCGATTTTTGTTGGTTTCGTATATAGTTAAGGGTATATTGATGTAATTTTAACTACACGCTAGATTAATTTTTTATTTAAAAAATAAAATAAAATAAACTAATAAATAATAAAAAAATTACCCACTTGATTTTTTTTGGCTAAAAAATTTGATAAAAAAAAGTACACTAACTTGATATAAAAGTGATATGTGATAAAATTTAATTGGAAGAAAGTGAAAAAAAAATAGTAAAAATTAATGAATTTTAATTAATTTTGGTGTGCTAAAATTTAATTTATTTAATTAACGAAAATTTTTACTATTTAATTAAATGCTATTTTAATTAAATAAAATTTTTACTATTTAATTTTTACTATTTAATTCAATATCAAATAAGTTGAGCAATGAAACAAGTTTGTGACCTTAATAATACATCTTCAACACGTTCTCTATTTCCTATGAATTTTAAAGAATTCCACATGAGCCAAATAATAGCCAAGGATTCAAGATATAAACACATATCAAATTCAAACATACTCTTTCTTATTCAATATTTCACAGCTTAAGAGACACAAAAGAATCGTATTCACTCAATCAATCTCGTAGCCATAATTGTAAGATCATTTATTCAAATTTCACTGGAACAAAACTATTCAAGGAGTATAAAGCCTAGAGATGAATGAAGATATTTAAATCTACAAGTTTCTAGAGATTTTGTAAACATGTCAGCAAGTTGTTTATCAGTGGTAATGTGTTCCTAACAAAAGTCTCTCAACAAAGTCTCTAATAAAGTAATGTCTTATGTTAATAGGACTCAAGTTATCACAAGACAAAGATATTTTACCTTCTTCAATACAGTAATTAGAGAACATCTACTTTATCCACAAAGTTTGAGCACAGTAACTCCCAACTGCATTGTACTCGGCTTTCGCTGTTAAAGGATGAAGTTCTGTTTCTTGTCGTGCCAAGCCACCAAATTGCTCCCAATATAAAAGCACCCTTTAGATGTGATTTTATGATCATCACAAATAACCTACTTAGCTTGTAACCCCAAAAAGAAACTGAGTTCACCCATTATGCTCATCTTAAATATAGACTCTTCATAAGTTCAGCAAATTTCATGGCATGCTTTTAAAAGTAGAACCAAAGACAATGTCATTTACATAAATTTGAGCGATAGTGATGTGCTTAAACTCTCTACAAATGAACAAAGTCTTGTTTACACTACCCCTAGAGAAATTAGACTCAACCAAAAAATTGAAAAGTCTATCATACCAAGCTCTAAAAGCTTGTTGCAATCTAGAATAAGGTAAGAAACCAAAGACATAAGCTCACTAATTAAAATCCACCAATGTTAAATAAAAAACAAAACCTATATCAGTCAATGGATAAAATAAAATGTGGGAGGTTTTACATATGATCACAAGATAAATTCACAAGTAAGTAAATCTATGATTAAAAAAAATGTTATTCATTTACAATTCAAATCAAACACACTTAAGCATGAAAATTAAGATAAGCTAAAAACATGAGAATGGTGAATGCCTGTGAAGTAGTGTGAATCTCTGAAATCCTTTTCTAAAGACTCAACAATATCAAATAAAGATAAGAAAAATAGATCTCATTATCACAATACTTACACCAATAGTTAAACCAATATACAAGAAAATTTACCTAACCAATTCTCATTTTTTTTACGCTCCAAAGTAGACGTAAGAAAAGTAAATAATGTTCAACTCTCATCCCTCATTCTACAAGGTAACTAGTGGCTTTCACTTACTTCAGGAGTAGGTAGCCCTCTACAACGTATTACTCAAATTTTCAACTCCAATAAATTAGACATACAAAGGTCAAATAGGCATGAAGAAATAATCAAGTGCTCACAATGGGGAATCTCTATGAGATATAGCAAGTGATACCAAGGCTCAGAGATATGTTTAAGTGAGGCATACCATAACCATGTAAGCAGTCATTAAGTCCTTGAAAAGTATAGTTGATTTAAATTGATAGAAATACATGTTAAAGCATAGACACCTTCTACATGAATATTCAAGATCGCAGAAAAACTTACCACCTCAAAAAAATCATTTTGTATTTTTCATTTTTTTTTTAAATCAAACAAAACAAAACAAAATAAAATAAAATACAAAGGTGGAAACTAAATAGGTGAGCACACACCTATGGTCTTCCTAATCCATATCCGTTTAGTCTTAGGAAAGATATCCTTAGGCTTCACACGATTGAAATTCATGGGGGTTCTCATCTTATGATTTGAAATTAGCATAGCCAATTCATTATTCAAAATCTGAACTCTTTTAGCCAAATCATAGAATCCATTGAACACAAAACACTTCTTGTCATTAGGTTGAGTTTGCATAAAACACATGCTCCCAAAGTTGTTTTTATGCATACCATTCGACTTGTAACGATAAGGTCTTATATGCCATTTCACACCATAATGATGACAAGTTGGGACAAATCTTTTGGCATAAGACAACTCTGAGGTAAAAACTATAGAATGAAAGAACTTTTTACCTTTATAACCAAAAGTATTATGAGAAAAGTGTTACCTTTCGATTGATTTTTCATCTTACTTCCACCAAGATTTGTTATGCTTCATGAGGCTTATCTCTTGTTGGGATCCTTCTTTAGACTTCACTAATTATGGAGGATTTTTGTGCATCATTTGAGATTGTGGCATTGTTCTTGAGACTTTTTTCCTTAGTTGCTTCAGTGACAACTCCAGAAACTAGAACAAATTTGATTGATCTTTGGTCTTAAGATGAAGTAGATGCATTCTCTTTCTCACATCCAAGACCAGCTCTATCATTAGGAGATCTTTGAACTTCTAAGATCTCATTAAGCTTTCTAGTACTAGATTCCCAATTCTTGAAAGCATTTGTGGTCTTGAATAACTTTTCTTCCAAATATGTAACTTTCTTTTTAAGAGACATATTCAATGTCATTAGCCTTTCCTCATTTTTCTTTAAAAATTCAATCATCTCTTCCAATTCACAAGCCTTGACTTTATAGTCTCCAAGTTAACTTGTCAACTATTTCTTTTCTTTATCAACATAATTGAGCTTAGAGAGTGCTTTTGTCTTGTGTTTGGCAAAAGCAACATTCTGTTTATATAGTTCATTATATTTTTTCTGCAATTCTTCAAACTATTCCTGAATATCCATTTTAGATTTAAAATCCAGAGAGCTCACTTTGCTACCTAACATAGAACTTTCCAAAGGAACACTTTACCAAAACTTTTCTTTTAGATCTACTTCATTGATTCTCACCATGAAAACCAAAACATTAGAAGAATTATCTTGAGAGCCAGTTGACACATCTTTATCTTCATTTTCATCGCTCTCTGATTCTTTCTCATTATCCCACGTCACTGCGAGTACATTTTGATTTTCTCTCTTCATTCTATTGGCACACTCATTTGCAAAGTGCCCAAATCCCTTGCACTCAAATCTTACTTTTCCATAGATTTAGCTGGCTTCTTGTCACTTACAGATCCTTCTCCAAACTCTTTCTTTTTGGTCTTGTTAAACTTAGAAGAGTTGTTAAAGGGAGGCTTCATAGAGAGACACTTAAACTTTTTATCCAAAAAGGCAATATCATCTGTAGTAACTTTTAAGTATTAGCTTATTCATTATCACCTTCACAAATTGTGCTAAAGGCAATTCTTTTGTTCTTCTTGTTTTGATTCATATTCACTTCATATGTTTGTAATAACCTAATCAATTCTTCAACTTTCATTTGATCTACATCTTTGCTTTCCTCAATAGTTGCTACTTTTGGTTGAAATCTATTAGGCAAAGACTGGAGAATCTTACAAACAATTTTTGATTGTGAAATAGTCTCTTTAAGATTTATCGAAGAATTCACAATATCACTGAGTTTAATGTAAAAACTAATCGAAGGTTTCATTTTCTATCATCCAGACGACCTTGAAGCTAGTTGTGAGTCGTCGCACCTTTACTATTTTCACCACTGTTGTTCTTTCGTAGGTTACTTGGAGGACATCCTAATCTTCTTTTACCTCATAATTAGAAATTCTTCTAAACTCATCCTGAGATACACTATAAAAAATAGCATTCAAGGCTTACCATTCCAACCTACTACTTCATTATCTGTAACTGATTAATTTATTTTTTCTTTGGGTGTGAGATCAACATCACTCACAGTAGGCCCTCATCCTAAACCCATTATTTGTAATTGAATCCCAAACCCATTCACCTACTGATTTAAGGAAAGCCCTCATATTGGCCTTCCAATAATGATAGTTTAGCACGTCATGAAATGGTGGTCTTACTATAGACTGACTTTTTTTGTTTAACAATCTATGGATAAAAAAAAGATCAAACTCTTAAACGAAAAGTCTAACCTAAAATGAGCACCAATGCTTTGATACCAATTGAAAGTCCCAAACCCGTAGCTAGTATCCAAATCTAATGGTGAATGTTGAAACTAAAACACTTTCATACTAAAAAAATATGCCCAACACAAACACCCATCACAAATATGTAAGGATTTGTTAACAAGGATAAAAACTTCTTGAGGCCCAAAAGAGAATAACTTCGAATCCTTGAGCGGATTAGACTAGAAATCTTCACTATATAAAAAGAGGTTACAAGGCGTTCAAAGAAAAGTGTTATAAGTTTTTTCAACCAAAACTCATTGATCTACTTGTATACAATACTTCTTAACCTTGCTTGCTATAGACAAACCCGCAACTCACCTCAACTCGTGATGAAATCTACCTTTAATCCTTGAAATAGAAGCTCCCCAATCTAATTCCATACCACAAATCTAAGCTAGATACCAAAAATCAAAGCCAAAGAAATGAGACCGCATCGATACTGAAGATCCTTTCAGCCAATCGTCATTCTCTCAGATTTTTGCTTCAAACAGTAAGAAAATAGTGTGTGGGTCAAAAGCTTAGGGTTAGAAAAAAGTTTTTTTACTTTTTATATCAAAGAAAAGAGGTAAAATAATCATTTGGGTGTCTTTAAAAAAAAATCTGTGTGATAGCAGGAGTAGCTTTTCGGTAAAAGCTTCTTTTTTCATGCTTTTTAGGCATACTGGACACATTCTGAACAAAAATCTAATGTGTTCCAGGAGAAAAGGAAAGCTCACGGGCTCGTGCTGCCCTTCTCATGCTCACAAATCCCTTTGTTCACACACTGTCAAATAGAAAGCCCTTTTTCTCAATCAACATAGAAAGGATGACAATTGATAGAAGCTTTAATAGAGAACCGCCACATCATCTTCTTTAATAGTTTTTCTTCCTACTTTTTCTATGATACACTAATACACTTTAACTTGTATATAAATAATTTTAATGTATAAAAAAAATTTAATTTATATGTCAAGCGAGACATATGTGCTTTTTTTTAATGTATTATCATATAAATTTAGCAAATTATTAATTTAACACATTGGTCCTAAGTCAGGCACATCAACAAAATTGTCAATTAGTGGCACCTAAAAGTGCTAATAAAAATCCTTCTACTAACATGTTCTAACCAAAAAAATTTAGTCATAGAAGTAGACCTTTTGTTAGTTAATTGGTCACTAAGAATAATAAGTATTTTTATTATTTTTGGCACTCAAAACTAATATTTTATTTTACTTTTAACTACAAAAAATTTATTTTTTTTGAACAAATTTTGGTCGGCAAAAAAAAATTAGTATACACATATATATTAAATTATATACATATAAACACAAGTAAAGACTTAGCCTAGTGGCTAAGTACTTCAAAATTTAGAGAAAGAGAGAGAGGGAGAGACTCATGTTTGAGTCTTAATGAAAGTAAATTTATAGTACTCAGTATTGAATTTTGCCTATTTATGTGTTATTTTGGGCGAATAAAATATTTAAACTGAGATTGGATTGATTTATTTTATTTATTTTAAATTGAGTTTAGCCCGAATTGATATTGAGTTAGACAACTGAGCCATAGGTCCAACCTTTTCTTTATTTTCTTTTTTTTTTTCTTTCTTTCTTTTTGCTTTTTTTTATTTTTCTACTTTTTTTCCCCTTTTCTTCTTTTGGATCGGCTACCAGATAATGAAAAAGAAGATAGAGAAAGAAGAGAGACATGAAAGAGAAAGTAAAAAGAAAAAGTATATCTCAGAGAGGAAAGACAGTCAAACTTGAGTATTTTTTACGTTGTGATCACCATAGTGGTACTAGTTTTTCGTGATTTTGCTTAAGGTGAAACCGAACTTTTTTCGATGGGTAATAGTCTTGTCTTTTAATTCTCATTCACTACTAGAGAAATAGGTATTTACATTAGAAAACCTTAGGCGACCGCATTTTGCGATCACTAATACACCATTAGCATAATTTGTCATTCAATAGTTAGGAGAGCAGGATGAGAAGGCTGATTGGATGGCCATATGGTGGCAAACCACGATGAGAATTCGCAAAAGGTTCGGGCCATTAGCTTAAAAGGCTTGATCTTGGACAATGAACAGATTAAATTTTACTTCATATAATTAATTTAGTTACTTATCTTTCTTTGTTATTTTTTGTTTTACAAAAGCTTAGTTTAAGTCTCGTATGCTAAGCTATCAGCGAATGAGAGGGAGTTTGAGGCAAGGAGAGATGAGATATTTTACTTTATTGTCTAACGAAATGGACACATATACACGCTCACGCAGAGCGGAGGCATTCCACACTTGGTGATCGTGCGAGCGGAATTATTCGTAGTTAGCTCCTCCCAGGCCACATGCCATACGAGGATTTGCTCTAGACATTCTAGGCAGGGATGGAAAAGCGACATGTGTCGCTTTAAGCAGAAATGATAGTCGAGATGAAGAGGCGCTTATCTCAGAGTCAAGCCATGACAACGTGACTCAGGTTAAAAATATTAATTTTCGTATTTATAGTTAACCAAATTTTTATAAATTCATTTATGTTTTGTTGTTTTTAATCATTCACTTATTGTTTCATTATAAGATGTAGACGATGGCAGCTGGCTCTCTTGGACTGGACTAGGCTAATTTGAAGCTAATCGACCATTACATAGACTTTTTTTTTTTTTCTTTTGTGTTAGACTTGTACATATAAAATTTTATTATTAAATTTGTACTATTTTTATATATAAATGAAGATTTTTGTTCTATTATACAACATTATTAATATTTCATTTAAAAAAAACAGTAATTCAAGTGCAATTAAAATTACAGTAAAAAATAAATAGTTTAGGAATAAATATTCTAAAAGAAGTAATATTAATTAACATAAAATAAATAAATAAATTCAAAAAAATTAATAAAAAATAATTCAAAATTAATAAAAAATTATTTAAAAAATATAAAAACAACTTTTTGTGACTGTCATAATTGGTCATTAATAAATAATAATTAAAAATAAAAAATAAAAAAAATTAATATTTTCGGTCGTCAATAATGGTCACTAATACTTATAAATGGTGGCTAATGTCTTCCCTCCATATGGCAGGGACTAGCGCCAAAGCTTGCGCCAGGCAACAAAAACTTATTAGCGATCGTTTAAGTAGTCGTTAATGTGGGAGAGAATGGTTGCACATAATGGAGAAAGTAAATTTGTCAGCGGTCACCACTGCATTTATAATAGTACTAGCAATGACCATAGCGTTTGCTAATAAACATCAACGATGACGCATTTGCATCTCTTTTCCGATGGTCACCAGATAGTCACTAATATATTTTGGCATCTGTTTTCCCATCTTTAACTACCATTTTTGGCGACCACTAAAACATCTGTTTCTAGTAGCGAATCTAACAAATATTTTCAAATGTATAAGGCTGTACTTCTTTCCAATGGGTTCTCTCTCTTTTATAGTGGTGACTATTCTTTTCTTTCATTGTCCTCTTTCAAATTCCCATAATTTTGCCTTCTAGGCTTCATTTAAAGCTATAAATTCTTTTAAAAAACTCTTAAAGTTTTCAATTTCTTATAATTAAATTTTATCACTTGTTACTTTTATATTACTTTAAAATTAATTTTTTTTTTAACTCTTTCTGAACCCAAAAGCTACCCCATTTTAGGTTAGGCTATGTTGATGTTTGATTGTGGGATTGGATTACAGGGTAGATAATATATAAAATTAAATATAATATAAAAATGTAAAATTATTTGTTTAGTATTTAATTAGTGTGAGATAATTAAAGTGAGATAAAATATATGATTTAATAAGAGATGTGAGGAGAGATATTTCTTGACCGACTGAAGCTCATCGCAGACCACACAACTAATCCCGGGCTGCCCCGCCGGAATACCGACTGAGCTGAGCTCGAAAAGGCCGAGCACCAGGCCAACGGCGAGGCGAGCGAAGCTAGGGATGCGATTGCTAGAGATCCGTGATTCGCTCCTATAATCAGGCAACTGTTGTTAATTGCGGAGGATTCCCTTAACAAATATGCACCCGATATTTGTCTTACCTGAATAAGAAAATTATCACAAATCAAGGAATATTTTTAATTAAATTCCAAATATAATTCTGCAGATTTCTATTTATAATTCCAAATATAAATAGGGGTAACTCAAACATAATAGGCGTTCATAGTATGGAGGATCTGCGTTCACGCTTGGATTGAGTTCACGCGATTTTACCATCATCAAGATATAACAAAATAATTTTGAATTTTTAAATAATTACAAAAAATAATTCCACAAAATTTCTGTTTTAGAGACTTGCAGTCTAGTCTGAAATTACTCAAAGTTCATCCAAAGCGGGTCTATTTACCATAAAAATGAAACAGTCTAGTCTGAAAATTACTCAAAATTTGTTCAAATTGGGTTTATTTACCACCAAAGCGGGTTTATTTACCATAACAGACGAATAAATTTCTTGTGGCTATGTTCGTTTTGAAAATTAGATGATGGAGTATAAATAATATCATAAAATAATATATGAATTTTTATATGAGATTATTTTTTGATATTTAGTTGATGAGATATAAAGTGAGATAAAAATTATGATTTGACATGTGATGTGATATGAAATAATTTTGAATCTTTAGATTTTGACAAAAAATAAATCCGAATATGAAATATAGATAATACCAGCTCCTATGGTATTACTCATCTCCCATTTTTTAGTATAAATAATCTCCTAATACTAATAATCTCATCTCATTTTTTTAACCAAATATAAAATTAAAATAAGTTCCACTGACATATACCCTAATCTCATGTTTTAATCTTGTAAACAAAGGCTGCCCATATTTTTTGTATTGATTAAAGGGAGACAGTATGAAAAATTAAAATTTGTATTGGTTAAAGAATGATATAGGAATAAAACATAATTATGCTGACTTTTTCAAATACAAGATAATTATGCTAAACGGAAAATGCATATAAAAATATGTTTTAAGTAATAGTACTTTTGTAATTATTTATCTTGGGCGGCATTTGTTAATTTTTCTTCTCTTGACAGGAAAAAAAAAAAAAAAATCCAACAGGAAAACGCACTTCGAAATGACGAGTTAGTGGTATATATCTTCATTAAAAGAAATGATGAGCTAGTTAGACCCTAGTGATCTACTTGTAAAACAAAGTAGTAGACGACAATTATATCTTTTGTTAATTTTTCTTTTCTTGACAGGTAAAAAAAAAAAAAATCCAAGAGGAAAACGCACTTCGAAATGACGAGTTAGTGGTATATATCTTTATTAAAAGAAATAATGGAGCTGGTTAGACCCTAGTGATTTACTTGTAAAACAAAGGAATAGACGACAACCATATCTTTTGTTACGCGAGAAAATCTGTGGTCGTTTTTTAAGGTGTACTCTAAGCAAAGTTCGTTTCTATGACCCTAATCGATAAAAAATTACAGTAAGATAAATTAATTTAGACAAATTCTGTCTGACCAGCTTGATTAAGTAGAGGTTAATAGGAGCCCGCAAAACGATAAATTATTCCCTAAAAAGAGTTGAATTTAAGACCTCAAAAGACCCAATCCTTTAAACACATCTGACCTGCCTCCCCACCACTCCGAAGAGGTGACAATTATATCTTCAATCAAATGATAATTGAATAAATAATTATGACAAACGGATTTGCAAAACCTTTTATAACATTACAAAAAATGTAGTGGTCCCATCAATAGCTATCTGCTTATGAGTTGGCTATTTCAGCTCCTACTCTGCAACCGTAATCAGGCTCGCGAGCTTGACTTGTTCAAAATAATCAAATTACCTGTGCGTAATGATAAATTAAAAAAAAAAAAAGAAAGAAAAATTCCTGAGTATGGTTTATGCTAAAAATTTCTAGTTTTTTTAAATTTTTTCTAATTTTATTTATTTTTACTTTCTCTAATTATTTTTAAACTTTATCAATCATTTTTAATTTTACCTAATTTTTATTAACTTTTATTAATTTTTTTTATTTTATCAAAATTTTCACATTTTTTAAAAAACACACTACAGGAACTTTCGAGTAATAAAAAGTGATAAAATTACTACAACAAAAATAAGATCTAGTAACAGTAATTTAATAACATTTTGTAAATAAATGACATACACTACAACAG
>JAVXUM010000046.1:10084793-10104114 GCA_035590655.1 Pouteria glomerata
CTCTTTATTTGTTCAATCCGCGCACTGGGTATTTTTTTTTTCTGATTTTATTTTTTTTTTTTTTTTAAGTTTAGACTGAATTTGAGAAAAAAATGTTAACTTTTTTTTTGTAGTTAGCTACTAATTAGTTATTAAAAAATTATTTTTTTATTTATAAAAAGAAAAGAAGTTAGCATTTTCGGTAACGCCCCTTTCTTTTTTTTTACTTTTTTAAAATGACTAAATTTACCATATTACATTTTATACTTGTTTTAAACAGTAAAAGATAAAATATAAACTTAACAAAAAGTTAAAAAAAAAGGTCACTAAAATGCTAACTTTTTTCTTTTATAAATAAAAAATTAATTTTTTAATAACTAATTAGTAATCAACTAAAAAAAAAAAAAAAAAAAAAAAAGGTTAACCTTTTTTTCTCAAATTCAGTCCAAACTTAAAAAAAAATAATAATAACTTCAGAAAAAAAAAATACGCAATGCACGGATTGAAGAAAAATGGCAAAAATGGGGTAAAAAAGTAGACATGTGACACACATCGCAGACACCCGCGCGAGATCGTGCGGTTGCTGCGAAATGGCAGCCACGTGACATCGAGGGGGCGATGTCAGCCCCCCACGTCCAAACATATATGCGTGCACCCAATTTTAGTCATTTATAGAAAGAAAAGAGAATAGAAAACGTAAATATAAGCACAGCCGGACTTAAAATAATTTTTAAGTGTTACCCAATCGGTGTTGGATTATGATTTGACATTTAGCACAAAATTAAAAAATTATGGAGGTATTTAATATACTGAAAAAATATTAACAGTTATACAAAATTATCAACTTTTTTAAATCAAATTTCACTGTATAATACATTTTTATTAATTTTTTATACTTTTATCATTTTTTTTTTTTTACCATCAAAATACCATCGGTATACAATTAGCAGTTAGGACCTTGAAAACAAATAAGGAGGGCCGGAAAGTGTATGGTCGTTTACACACCAAAAAGAATATTTAAAATTTTTGTTAAAATTATATTAAAATATTTTAAAAAAAAAATAAAACTATAAGTGATTAAAAGTGGGCTAACCTGTAATTTTTCTGTGAAGCTCCAAGGGCTGCAAATGAAAGGTCCCTCTGGCGAATCCTTTTGTAAACTACTCTGCAGTGCTGGTGGCGGGTTAAGGGGTGGGGGAACGTCATCGTTTTGTGGTGGATCCTTGGGCATCCCGGGCTGCATTTCCCCTTGGAAGGGTACCCCTTGAGCGGTAGAGCGATAATAATTGTGTGATGTCTGACCTACCGATGATGAACCCTCTCTCAGGAAAAGTCTATCAAAGTAAAACCCATCTCCTTCCATTACAGAAACTGGCTTCTGTTGCATGGCGGAACTGGCTTCTGTTGCATGGCGGATCCACATTAAGATAAAAGAGGTCAATTCACCCCGTGAAACTAAAATTTTTATAGAAAATAGTACAATTTTTTATATATTTTTATATTTTTACTTTCATAAAATATATCCCTTAAAATAGATTGTCCTTATACATCAAACAATTTACAAATTTTGCCCCCACTAAAAATAAAATTTCTATAGAAAATAGTATAATTTTTAAAGTATTTTAATACTTTTACCTCTATAAAATATATCTTTCAAAATAAATTGCCCTTATAAATTAAACAGTTTATAAGTTTTGTCCCTATTTTTAAGTCAAATATATTGTTTTTACCATAGTTGTCAGACCCGACCTGCACTTTGACTCGGTCTAAGTTTCAAGTCACCGAGTCAACCCGTCGGGTTAATTAAAATTAGATAAAAAAATTTTGATATTATATTTATATAATAATTCACAATCTATAAATCATCAAATTGATAAAACAACATGATCAAATATAGTTATAATAGGATAAGGTCTATAAAAATCAAATATATAACTTCAAAATTCATAAAAATAAAAATAATAATATTAATACATAACCATGTAATCTAAAATTAACATAATAGTTTGAAATAGATAACATTAATAATGAGTACAAATAACTAACATTAACATCATAGTTTGAAATATAGTCATAATTTAGTAACTAATTTGTATCATTTAATTTTTTTAATTTTTTAATAAAAAAAATTTTTAATAACTTGGTCAACAGGATTTTTTCAGGTTAACCAGGTTGGACCGGGTTAGACCGGGTTAATGACTTCATTAAATAATTCTCAAACTCGGCCCGGTTCAAACACCAGATCATCGAGTTAGCGGGTCAACCCGCCGGGCCAGACCAGGTTTGACAACTATGATCTTTACTTGTTGACTTGACCCCACTAACACAAAATCCTAGATCCGGCACTGCTCTGTTGGTCCTCCTCAATCCCCATTTCTCCTTATGATCAATTTTCGATGGGTAACCTAACTCTAGATATATCTATACTATAATACTAAAACCCTGTAGTTTCTCTCTCCTCCTCTCTTTTACTCTCATCCTACCTGACATGTCTCATTGCTTTCTATTACCCTCTTCCCTCTTTTATAAAATTTTAATTTTTTTTAAACAAATTCCTCTCCCTTCTCTCTCTACATATTAAATAAATAATAGTAAAAGTTTCATTAAATCTCTCTCCCGCCCATAATTAATAATAGAAGTTTCATTAAATCTTTCCCCTACTCCCGCTCATGAATGAATAATAATAAAAGACTTCATTAAAAATGGGTAATAAAAAAATCAAAAATGAAAAAAAATGAAGCTCAAAGGTCATTTTCTTTTTCAAAACTTTTTACGTTCCCTATTTTGTAAAGTTCCATTAAATCTTTTTCCTCTCTCAACGTATTACTCCGTCCATCACCAGAAATGAATAATAATAACAGATTTCATTAAAAAAGTGTCAAAAAAATCAAAAATCAAAAAATAAAATTCAACAGTCATTTTCTTTTCCAAATTCTAAATTCACTTGAAAAAATTTTTGAGTTTTCCTCTTTGTAAGCTTCTCCAATTTCTTCTTTAGATATTAAAAGATTAATGGAAACATTGTTGCATATATATTACTCCATCTCATAAACTTCTCCAATTTCCTCTTTAGATATTAAAAGATTAATAGAAACGTTATTGCATATATATTACTCCATGTATATTAGTGTATAATTGATTTAACAATACTAAAATATCATATTCTTTCTTCCCAAAAAAATAAAATAAAATAAAATCTCTTAACTTTCTTGCCGAAACCCACACCGTTTTTCAAAAATCTCTCAACTACACTCTTTTAACTTTTACCAAAATTGGGTGCGGCTTTTAACTCACGTGACAGAGTACCTCTTTCGCCTGCTCATGGTTTCGGATTCGATTCTGACGGCTGCCCCCTTCCCCATTTACCTTCCAAAAAAAAAAAAAGAACTTCTACTAAAATTAGTTTCAGATTTGTTTTATTATTAGATTTTTCATGCTTTAATCTAACAATTAAAGTAAGATTTTATCTAATAAAATTAAAGCAAATCTAAAACTATTTGTATAATTAGACTCTCATGCCAATTTTTTTTTCTTTTTTTATCTATTTTGACATGTGAATTGATGACTATTGGCATTTTTCAACATAAATGACTATTTTTATTGTTTTGAAAATATTTTAATTTTTTTAATGTTAATAATTTAAAAAAATTTGAATCTTCTGGGTATCGCACGAGTCATCACTATTATATATATGTATGTATGTATATAGGAGATTGTGGGTTGTTCAAAGTCTTAACGATAAATTAAAATGTTAATGTAAGCGTTGACACTCTAACACCGCAACATATTACAGGGTTGGGGATGTGATTTCCTAAACAAGTTTCTTAAAGTTTTCTAAAAGTTACTATTTTCTTACTTTAGAACTTGCTATTCAGTTTCTATAATGCAAATTTTCTGAATTATTCTGATTCAGATTTGACTGTCTTAGAATATTTATAAATGAGAGATTTTGATAAATTTTAATTGGGCCATATCTTTTTATCATGGTATCTATTTTGATATTATAATCTACTTATTCTAAATATTTATTTTTTAGACGGACAATCTTTGGTCATGATCAAAGACTTTCAAAAGCGTGATTTCAACCGTTACATTTAGAATTTCTTTCCTTTTTATTTTTTAAAATTGTTATGTTCTTAATTATGTTAGAAATAATTTTCCTTAATTGATTCTCGTTTTTAAGGTTTCTATTTTCTTAGTTTGCATAGTTTTGATTTTCTATTTAAGTAATTGTAAGTTATGAAAGACGACATGTTATTAACATATTATTATTCTTATGTTGATTGAATAAAAGTTCGTACCATGTTCAAATCTGTGTTTTATATTTTTAAGTATTCTTAGACTTAATAGTTTATTATACCGTTCATCTTTTCTCATATAAATCTCACGTTTTCCTATATCATATTTTCAACTACATTTATATATTTCTAGTTAAATCTTTTCTATTATTAAAGTAAAAAAAAAATCAAAATTTTTAACTATTAAAATAAAAAAAAATAAAAAAGAGAAACTATATTCGGCATCCAAGTGCTTCCCTACGTACGAGGGAGCAACATATAACTCCTTGTCAAAGTTTATAGGGAGCATGATGGATGGTAATTTATTTTTCTATTGCCTCCCTAAAATGACGAGACTTTCAGTGATTTATTTAATGATATATAAACCTGACACTAAAATTATTTTATAATAAAAATTTATCTTATTACATTACTAGGTGATAACTTTTATCAATAATTTAAATTTTTTTTTTTTTTTTTGGATTAAATAGAGTGGTCGTTCAACATATAAAGAATTTGTGACTTCAAATAATTAGCATCACTATACACTTTCGATGTCTCATCCGATTTCGTGACAAAAATATGTATCCTTAAACATGATACATATTTTTTGTTTTCAGTGAGGAAACAATTTATCACTAATTAATATCCATAATTATTTAAAGTGTAATTTATTTAATAAAACAAGACAGCTTTGAAAAATATCTTCCTCATAAACTAAAATTCAACGACTAAGAATTATATTTTCTTTTATTCAACGATTAATATTATTTTTATATTTTTAATTTTTCATTCAATTCTTATTTTAATAAACTCTACTATTATATATCTTACAAAACCATTTAGACATTTTAAATTTCATCATATTTCAAAAATAAAAATCATATGCAAATCAAAACAATTAACTTAAATTCTACCCAATTATAGTTTTTTGAAAGTTAAATTTTCCAAATTCAAACACCATACTTTTTATTTATTTTTTAATTTTGTACTACTTCAAAAATACCATTATTGCATCATTCTAGCATGCCGCTATCTCATAAAAGCATTATACTAAATGGAAAACACACCACACACGCATTATTGAAATAAGATAAAAACACTTGCACTACGTTTTCAATTGCGTGGTAATCGTGAACATTATCCTTTGCTAGGACAACTAGCTAGGGCGCTAACTTTTTGATCTATTACGTTAATGGTGTCGTAATATATATATTTATTCTTTCAATTGCTTGACATGGTCTTTTTATTATCTCTATTTGGGTGGCATGGTTTCTTTACTGATTCCCAAGCAAAGCAAAGAAAATAAGAAACTAGCTTTGAAACTAAGGTAACAGGTTTGGTTAAGGCCATGCTAGTTGTGCATGTGCAAATTACCAAACCCTGAAGACATGGCTTTAGCTAGCCTTAATTCCTTTCTTTTTACAGCTCTCTCTCTCTCTCTCTCTCTCTCTCTACCACAAAAAAATAAAAATAAAAATAAAAAAATAAAGAGATTAACTCAAGAAATGAGACTAAGAATGCCCTACTTGGCTTGAGTAGTGAATAATAGTGATTTTGTATGCTGCCTCTGCTCTAGGATTGATTGGCTTCAATTGCGTGTTGTCCTATTGCAAAGAAACCTTAGATTGATTCGCTGAATATCCACACTACTCATTCTTAATTAATTAATAATAGATACTGGACTTTTACGTTAAATTATACACATGTACCGAGTGCACACATTTTTGTGCAAGATATGAATATATATTTTATTTTTTATTTTATTCGAATTTTCTTATTTTTTTCTAAATTGGAAAAAAAGAAATAATTAAAGATTAAAATAATTAAACTATTTATATTCAAATAATAAATAGTGACATTTAAACAGATAATCAATAATTAATTAATATTTTAAGAAGGCAAACGAATTGGGTTGTGGATGATCTTTAAAACTATAAATTAAAATATATATATATATTTTAAATGATCACACCAGATTATTTTTAATAGTGATATTACATAATTTATTATTATCTCCTAAGATAAAAACAAAGAATGCTGAGATACGCTCTTCATTAAAAATTTTATTTACTATACAACTATCTAGTTTCTAAATATATATATATATATTTAATCATATCATGATTGCAAGTTTTTTATCATGTGACAACAGCTAACAATTTCATCGACATTTGTTAATTCAGTTAACAGTATTTATTAATTCAGTCAAATTTATTTTAATCAAATCATAACCTTTGATATTCAAACTTCAGCATCTGAAGTGTATTTTGCAGTGCAATGTCCAGCATCCCATTAAAAATACAGCTAGGCATGGTAAAAATGACTTTAAACTTCAGTTAGACAAGAAATTCACAAAAGGATCAAGTGTCGTATTCAAAGATGTGTGGAGTTAGAAAGGTGAAAATGCTCTAAAGCTTAGAGTAAAATGTATATGACAAAATATATGCAATGTAAATCTTGCCTAAAATAAATTCTAGGTTCAATCATGAAAACAAAAGAGATTTGTAAGGTGGCCAATGCCCAAACCCTCGTAAGGTTCCTTCCACAAATGTAATAAAGCAAGGAAAATAATATACTACCATACTTTTTTTTTACCAGAATTCCTTGCCAGAATAATATGGCAATGGCACCTGTGTAATAAAAACACTTTGGGAAATAATTGTTTTAGAAATGATGAATCTATGAGCACACATCATTATTCTGGCAACGAATTCTGGTGGAATAGCATTACTCATAATGGATATACAGACGGAAAGTGGGTCAGCAATGTTGATTCGTAAACTAATGCTCAATGATGTTGTTTATCTATGCATACAAGCAGCTAAAACAGCTAGATACAGATCAAATTAACATCAACGTCTACAACAACGATTTCCATAGTTTCTCATTCTCAAATTAGTTATACCTCATTCTAGATGGCCGTCTACTGGAATTGATCTCGGCACAGCAAACTTCAGCTCCATGTCAAACATGGTGGCGATACAAATTGAAAATATGAAGCTATCTTATGAGGCTCAGGCAACTCTAATTTTGGGCATATGTCACACCCCCTGACCACCAACAATGAAAAGTCTATCAAAATCACTTCACAAAGGAAACTATATAGATCTCGATTGTTAAAGTAGTTTTTTTGTACATTATAACTCAAGCTATGCCTAAAAAATTTACAAATAATAGAAGGGAAATGCTAATGTAATCTACTTGTAGCATCTCACTCCCAACCCTTCTATAAATAGTGGCTTTTTGGAGTGTAAGAAGTCAAAAATAGAATAAATTTAACATCAAAAATACCCAAATCATCTTTACTAAGATAAAGCTGCAAAGAACCTTGGGATCAATTAACTTTACCAGTATCTTACTTCGTTCTTTGCGAGATGACTGAAATGTATATATGTTGAATTATTAGATTCAAGTCTTACCTTCTTTGCAGATAAAATAAATTATGAGTGATAAAAGTTAAGATCTTCATAGGAAATGTGGCCCACGTAAGGAAATTTTTTGTTTTTTTTTTTTTTTTGATAAAAAATATTGTCATATACATGTATGATTTTTTACTTGCATCCTCACATCTGTCCTACAGTGCCTCATTCCATACCCATATCCAAGTTGGTAGTTGGCAAAGAGCGAAGTTCTGGAGTCACCCCTAGCTGGAAGGCTTCAATAGCAGAGCATCTCTTAACTATTGGTGGCCATAGGGTGTGGAATTATGACACAAGAAGAAACCCAATGGACTGGGACTTGGACAGCTATGGCAGGTTATTGTCACTATTATACAACCATCCAACGAGGGAAGGGGAGGATGAGATTTTATGGGGGGCCATCAAGCGTTCTTTCAATGTGAAGTCATACTATTGTGCCTTGTTGGGTAGGACAGAGGAGACTTTTCGTTAAGCATGTATACAAGTGCGGTGCAACCCCAAAAGCGGGATTCTTTTTGTGGTGTGTAGCCCATTGCAAAATTCTTACCACTGACAATCTCGCTAAAAGAGGTTTTATGATGGTTAACAGATGTTGCCTGTGCAATTCAAAAGCAGAATCCATTGACCATATGTTTATTCATTGCATTTAGTCAAAGGAGATGTGGAACTTGATCCTCCCTTGTTTTGGTGTGACATAGTCATTCCCAAGGGATGTGAAGCAATTTCTGACGGCTTGGCAGTGTTCTAGCATTGCCGGAAAGAGAAGGAAGGCTTGGAAATTAGTACCACACTGCATTTTTTTGACTGATTTGGAGAGTGGAACAAGCGGACTTCCCTAGGATTAGATTACCCCTTGAGCAGGGTTACAGGGGTTGGTATTACATACTTTGTATGGATAGATTACAAAAGGTATAGAACCAGATCTGTTCACTTTTTTGTCCTCTTTGGAAAGTATGGAAATATATGTTTTTTTTTTACACGGATGATGCCTTTCTTTAATACAATTCTTTTCTATACTTGTCAAAAAAGAAAAAAAGAAAAAAAAAAAAGTACACGGCTAGCATCAGGGACTTCAAGAATTAAATGGAATGAATAAGAAACTCAATGCATCAAACAAGTTAGAAGATGGCAACACAGAAAAATTCACAATCAGAATCCGAAAGGACAAAAGAAGAGATGCAATGTAATCCCTAATCTATACTAAGAAACGAATAGGTTTTGAGAGAGAGAGAGAGAGAACTTTTTCTTCCTCATATTGTATTTATATTGGTAACTTACACTAAATTAGGAAATACAACCAATAAATCAAAACCAATCAAATCCTCATAATCTTCACAAATCACTCAACCACAATAAATCTAGAATATTCAAACACTCCTCAAACTATAGAATAGAGATCAAACATGCCTAATTTGATATATAAGCGTCGACATAAAAATCGAGCTAAGAGTTTTATTAGAATATCACCCAATTGAGAATTGAAGGGTACAAATGGAGTGGTGATGTCAAACTTAAAGAAAGAATCCCGGATGAATTGGCAATGAACCTCGATATACTTGATTCATTCATGGAAGACAAAATTGTTAGCAATAAATATCATAGACTGATTGCAACAAAACAAGAAAATCGAAGCTGAAACTAAAAGACCGAAATATTGAAGAAGAGGACACACCCAAAGCATCTTAATAGTATGAGGGCGGGACCACACTCGGCTTCTGCACTAGATTGAGTAATAACAGTTTGTTTTTTTATTACACCAAGTCTCAAGGTTATCACCAACGAAGGTACAATATTCAGAAATAGACCTCTAGTCTGAACCACTACCAACCCAGTCTACATCACTATAACCAATTATATCTTTTATAATGGAAGGTTGATAAAGTAAGCCTTGACCAGACGAATTCTTCAAATACAAAATGCAACACATAGCATCAAAATGAAGCTAGCAAGAAACATGCATAAACTGAATGACTACACCAACTACATATGTAATGTCAAGTCGAGTCACAATAAGATAAATTAGTTTACCAACATGTCGGCAATATCGCCGGCATCAAGAAATGGGCCACCACTCTCAAAATCCAAATCCACAAAAAGATCCATAAGAGTATTAGCAGGACGAGATCTCAAATGTCCAGTACCAAAAAGTAAATCCCAATGTATATTTCCTTTGAGAAAAAGAGATACCCTGAGAAGAATGGGCAATCTCAATCCCTTGGAAATATCGTAATACTCCAAGATCCTTCGTATAGAATTGTTTCTCCAAATAACTCTTCAGTACAAAAATACTCTTAGTGTTATCTCCTGAAATAATGATGTTATCCATATAGCAACTAAAACAATAATACCAAAAGATGTCTGATGCACAAATATATTAAGTGACTAGAAGTGGAATGTTGAATACCATAGTCCAGAAGAACAGAACTAAATCGATCAAACCATACCCGTGAAGACTATTTAAGTCCATACAAAGCTTTGTGCAAGCTACAAATCAGATGTTCACTACCTTTAGTAACATATCCATGGGACTGATTCATATATACTTCCAACTAGAGTTTACTTTGCAAGAAGGCATTTTTGACATCCAACTAAAACAAAAGCAATAATTTACTCATTGCAACAATCAGCAGAATATGAATTGAGTTAAGGCAAACCAGTGGTGAGAAGGTCTCTAGATAATCAACACCATAAATCTGAGTTTAGCCCTTAGTGACCAAATCATAAGCCTTTCAACTGATCCATCTAGCAGATATGTTACTATGTCGGCCCAAAGACACCCTATTGTCTTCTTCCTAGGTGGGAAAGGAGTGAATTCTATGTAAAATTCTGATGTAGTGCCTACATCTTTTCATCCATTGCCTTTCTTCCAACCAAGAGATAATAATGCTTACTTATAAGAAGTAAGAGTAGAAACATAAGACATAACACAAACGAAGGATTGAAGACGATGTGATAAATGATGGTAAGAACAAACTTTACTATGGGGATGAGTCCAAGTATGTTTACCTTTTCTTAGGGCAATGGGAAGATCATTAATATCATGGTGCTCAAGCTCAATAAAACTAGAGGTAGGAACATTTGGAGTCTAAAAGGTAGCTAGAGCAGGTGTCGCTTAGGATCCACAAGTGTAGAGTTTGATCAAAACAAGACAAGCATAACACTTATATAACTTTAGGGCGGCTCATTAGGAGCAACCAAACTAGGAATTATTAGTAAGGAGAACAAAAGGAATGCAGTTAATGAGATAACAAGCAGTCAAGACAACACCCCCTTAGAATTGTTTCAAAACATGCATATTGAATTGCAAAGCACAAGCAACATCTAGTACATGGTGATGTTTGCACTCAACAACATTTTGTTGAGAAGTACAAATATATAAGATTGGATATACAATGCCCCACTCAATACAAAATTGGGTCATGACAGATTTGGTGCATTCTAAAGCACCCGTTAGAGCATAATATTTTTATTTTTTACCAAATTGACTTAGAATCTCATTATAAAAACGTAAGAAATAGCAGCTAATTCTAAATAATGTTTCATTAAGAATAGCCCAAGTCATATGTGAGTAATCATCCACAAAAATGATAAATAACCAAAATTCATTAATAGAAGAAACTCTTAAAGGACCCCAAATGTCTGTATGGGCTACAGAAAAATGTTGAGAATGAAGACTACATCATGACTTAAAAAAAAAAAAAAAAAAAAAACAACAACAACAATGTTGATGTTTGCCAAGTTAACAACCCTCACATTCAAGACTCAAAATAGACTCTAAACTAAGAATTGCAAGCTTTTGAGACAAGCTAAAAATGAATGATCCAAATGGCAATGCCACCACAAAGGAAAAACGGATTCACTGAAGGCTAAAGGAGGAGAAGTAAAACTAGTAGAATCGAGGTAATATAAACCAGTCCATTCATATCAAGAACTAATCGTCCTGTACGTCTTGAGATCCTGAAAAACACAAGGGAAAAAAGATTATAGGGCAATTTAAAGATATGGTTAACTGACTTACAGATAATAAATTAAAAGAAAACTTAGGTACAAATAGACTCTAAAGATATAAGAAGGGAGAGGCTGAAGATGTTTTCCAGCCACAAGCCGAGAGGACCGATCAACCAAGGTAATATTGTGAGCCGTGGTGGCTAAGTCAGAAAATAGGGAAGGATTACCTAAGACCAGAGTCAATAACCCATTAAGGGGTTAATAGAAAAGTAAAGCAAGCAATACTACTTGAATAGGCTAAAGTGGCAGTAGAACTGGAAGAGCAAGAGATGCGAAAAATCTACACAATAGCCTCTATCTCAGTAGGGGTGAAGGGGCATGGAGAAGCTGCATTAAACATAGCAACATCACTCAAACCAGAAGTACTCAGTGCAAAAGAATAGTCAACACTAGTGGTCTCGATAATGACATGATAAGCCTGATCAGGATAGCCATACTTTTCCCAACAATACAGCTCAACATGGTTAGCGCCTCCACAATTTTTACATTTCTATTCGATGGGTCGAAAGCCACAGCTCCCACCATGAAAGATGCTATGAGGAGCACGCCCACCACTACGAGACCCACCTCAAGAAACGATATGAGAATCATGACATCCAGAATCACTAACTAGGGGCAGGCGCATCAAAAAACTTTGGCAAAGGAACCACTTAAGAGTGATGGCCTAAATAGGAATGATGAAGACAAGATTAAGTATTGGCCATGGTAGGTATAGTTTTATCAACTAGAAGTTGATCTCAATAACCATGAAGATCATCATTAGAGCAAGCAAGGAGTAGAACTGTCACAAGCTCATTCCACTATTGTACAATCTCAACCTTAGTCTCTGAAAAAGGATGAAACTTTAGAAGACAATCACGAAAGGCTTTAAGAGTACTATAATACTCAAACAATAACTGAGCACCCTATTAAAAGGAGAAAAGCTGCTCATAAGACTCGAATATTTCTGAAATTTTACTCTTCTAAAAGAAAGAGTCTACTAGTGAACCCCAGATTACTCTAGAAGAACCACACAAAGCAATAGTACAAAACATTGAGACCTCCAAGTTATGACAGATCCAACTTATAACAATAATAATCACGCAAAGAAGGAACAACGAACAATCAACACATGAAAAGAATCTTTGTCGAGAACAAGATCAAGACCAAGCATTGATCAAATGGAAATCGAATAAGCAACAAGCAACGAGTTTTGAAAACATCAAATTGACATTCATTGGAGATCACATTACATCAAACGAAGATTCTAAGAGTCGCCGTATGTCAGCAAGTTGATGGGCGACAAGTGTTAGTCGACAAGATGCACCAAAAAGGCACTAGCAGTGACAAATAGGAGGAAACAATGAGAAAAGTCAATGACTCCACCTTGATCGATTAGTACATGTCGAGGATGATCAACAGTCAACGAAGTGATGAAGGAGGTCGCTGGTCGATGACTACTACTGTCAATGACCAACTACTTGAGAAAATCGTTGGTCGACGACGACTGACAAGAACCTAGGATTTTTTTCCTCTATCTTCACGCTTTTTTTTTTTAAAAGATCCCACTGATACCAAGTTAAAAGGAAATAATAGGTTTTGGAAGAGAGGAAAAAAAACTAATCTCCCTTACATTATATTTATATTGATACCTTACACTAAATCAAGAAATACGACCAATCAAATCTCTTAGAATACTCACAAATCGCTCAACCACAATAAATCTAAAATATTCTAACACATACCTCAGGCGGTGACGAAATGATTGAATCCCTTTCAGAACTCAAATGGCCACTTAGTCGCCTGCACAAATACAGATAACTGCTTAAATCTGTACTGTGCTGTAAGAGATGGGAAATGAAAATCCATACCTTGGCCTCTCTGACTTGGCAAGACGTTTAGACATTATGGATGCCTGCAATTCGTAGAAAGAATATGCTTTAATTGTCTTGAAAAGAGAAACTAGAAGCATGTTACAAAGCATTCAGAATTGAACTACAAAAGATTTGGGGTGTATTTGGAAACAGTCAGAACAGCAGCTGCAGCACCTACATGAATAAATAACAATGTGGGCCTGCAAGCTAATCATATCTGTAGCTTGCAGATTTACTTCTTTCCCATCATTGATGTGTTCAACAGTCACTAACACCACACTCACTTCCATCCTTCCAACAGGGACATGGAAGCATGCAGACTCTCCTACTAAAACAAGTTGTACAAAAATGTGTCCCTATCTCAGTTTTATCATTGTTTTCTTCAATACACACATATATACACATGAACACGAAAATATACATTTTGCTATAAAAATGTTCTTTATTATTTTCCTCCAAACGCAAATTTGAGCGTGTACGTCATAAATCGACAACTAAAACACATACATAGCCCTCTAAGTGACTAGATTTTGACTAGTTACTATATCAAACACCTTGATTCAGAAATGTTACAGGCACATTAAATAATTAAAATTTTGGCTTTCAAAGTGATAAAGCAGAAATTGCCTGGAAGGTTAAAGCAGAATCAAAATAGAATATGTATGATGCACAATAAATGTGTAGAAAGACAACACTGCTAATTAAACATTACAACTTAACAATATCCTTATATGTGATCAAGGTTATCAGAAGTGATGGGAAATATAAAGCTTGATGCACTTCACAAAATTATACATCTTAACTAGGGTAAGTTCAAACTAAATAAATTATCCAACTCATAGCATAAATTCAAAGGGGAACACAAATCCTGAATTCAGTTTCTGATATGTATTCCAAGGAATGTTTCAATACCTGCTCCTGGATTATGCTCCTTGCCTCAACTAGTTGAGCTTCAAGCTCAAGCTCCCTCTCAGTTGCTTCAGAAGTCACTTCTGCTCCTTTTTGTGCATCTTGCAGCTGAACCATGCGCGCCTTTGATTTTGAGAACAGAAAAAATAAAAATCAGGGATTTTCTAACATTGAGCAACAAATGAAGACGGAACCACATATTACCTTTATGGAAGCCATTTTATTCCGGAGACTTTCTTCAATTTGATCTCGAGCGATGTGAAAGGGCAGGTCAAAGACATCCTGGAAGTTATGAACTCATTAATCTTACTTCTCAAAATACAAGCAGCAACTATCGAGAAAAATCTATTTGTATCATGTCCAATAGTCTGGCATACCGTCTTCCCACCCAGTGGGGACTGCAAAGGATCAGCATCCAATCTTTCATTGATGGGAATGGATTGCTTGGGCAGACCATTTGGAGCATTCAAGAAATCGCGCATATCCACCTGTGAGTAAGATGTAACTTAGAAATTGTTAACATAAGGCAAAACAATGTTACATTTACCGCAAGGTCATTTTAACAATCATGCTTGGTAGCTAAGAATCTCAGATTTGGATACGGGACATGGACATCTAGGAAGAACAGACGACACTACACAACACAACAATTTTAAAAAATGTCAAAAACGCATCATGGTTGGAACACACCAATGAAAATATATACATAAAAAATATTTTCAATTTTTATATTATAAATACAGGTATCTTTTTATACTTCTATCTTAGAAAATTTTATCCACAAACAAATTAAAAATTTTGGATTTCAAATTTTCTCAAAACTAAAATCCTTTAGATAAGGAACTTGGAGATGAAAATACATGTTCTTATTTATAATTTAATTACAATATGTAGTTTAAATGATGGACACATATTTCCCCAAACATCTAAGCAAAGATAATAAGACCCAATTAAGTGAGGATTTGGCACGTATCAGGAAGTGTTCGACAAAAAACACAAACAGTTTCTCTAAGGGGGTATCTGACACATACTGGGAAGTAAATGAAGGTAAGGCCTCAAGTTACAACAACTGATGGGGTTGACTAGCCAATAAGGATGTTCAAATACCCAAACAAACAACAACAGATGGGTTGACTAACTAATAGGCATTCTCAAATACCCAAATGAACAGAAAACTGAAGAGGCCAAACCTAACCTTTTTGGTTTGGTTTGGTTCAATTTACAAATGGCATGGTTCAAAGATGGGAAAAATTTTTGAAGTAACAAAGTATATTAGTTCGGTTCTAGGTTAGGTGATTGTTTACCAGAACTAATCTTATACATGATCGGAAAACATAGCCCAACCTAACATGTTTGTCTTTACCCCTCACAACCAAAAAGGGTCGTCAAATTCAAAGTTGAAAAACATTCCTTCCTATTTTCCAATCATGTAAGTTTCTCCACAAAGTCAAGTCCTAATCCAAGTCTGACACAGTACACAATCTACCACAGCAACTTCCTTATTCACTAACAAATTAAATAGCCCCGAGTAAAGATTATCCAACTTTCCTTTAAAATTCCACTTGTGCTTCCAGAATTTGATTCTAGTACCATTTCCAAGCTGCCACCTGATGTGTTCCTTGAAATTTTGCCACATTCTACGAATATTAACACACAGACTGGAGCCAATAGATGTGTTCCTCATGGTTGTATTCCACTCCCCCAATCTGCCCTATATTTTTGTGTTATTATCCTGCTCCACGTTTTATCCTTCTCACCAAGTGTATCTCCATAATCATTTGCCCATTAGTGCTTCATTAAACAAGTTCAAACTTCTTACACCAATTCCTCCTTCAGCCATTAAGAGGCAAACAATTTTCCAATCAATCAAGTGCTATTCAAACACATCTCTTCCATCTTCCCACAATAAGTTCCACAGGAGCTTTTCTAATCTATAACCAGTGAACTTGGGGCTTTGAACAATGACATGAAATATAGAAGAAGACTAGATAGCGAGCTCTTAATCAAAGTGACTCTTGCCCTTTTAGACAAGTACTTTAGTTTTCATCTATCTGTTTCTCTTGCATCCTCTCCAACACCCCGTCCCACACTCCTCTTGCCGTCAAAGGAGCACCAACAGCAGCCCCAAATATGTAGAGGGCAAGGTGTTGACTCTACAAGAGTGCAAGTTCTTCCACATTGTCCATGGAATAATTTTTCACTTACCAAAATTGATTTTTAATCCAGAGACTGCCTCAAAATGGAGCATATCTAAGGTGTCCTATTTAGTTCACATCCACTTCACAAAGAGCTATTAAGTCATCAGCAAATAGTAAATGGGACGCTTCAAAAACACCTCGAGAAGCTCTCCCAACAGAAAACCCATTCAACAGACCACAATTCCTTGTTCTTCCTTGAGAAGCTATTTGATTAATTACAAAAATGAAATGAGAAAAATGTGATGATCTATCAGCAAGAAGGGAAATTAAAAAAGCATGTGCCAGTGTTTATTTCAAATAGTGGATCAAAGATAGAGAAAAAAATATCTAAATCATATTATATTCTTTTAATTCTTTAATTTTTGTAAAATGTTACATGTACAAATATCAACTGTTTTATTCTATCTTTTTAGCATGTTTGGTCCGATATAACTTTATTTTTAATTGATTTAAACATAGTGTAAAATAGGCATACATAAGAAAGGCCAACATTTCAAGTAAAAGAAAGAATAAAGTTTGGATCAAATCACAATCTAGATCAAGAATTTAAGATCCCACAAGATAATGCCTCCAAGAATTATTTTACAAAAGCGGGATCAATTTGGCTAATAATATCATAACATCCAAATTGGGATTTTAACAACTACGAGACCTAGTGTTTATATAAATCTAAGAATCAATATATTGAGGCAATGTGGGATGGCAAAACAAAGCAAATAAAGTTGGAATAAGTTGTGCATCCAAAACAATGATTGCACAGACCACTAGTACGATTACTGCACAGACCACCAGTACAATGATTGGCCAGAAAATCAGAACACATTTTACACCCATCCCATGTTGCCTTAATATCAAACATTAGGACCTTTCTCTAATGAAAGGAATTTAACCCGAGATCCCAATTACCCACTTCACCTTGACCCTAACAAGATAGGTAGTGGATTTAATTTTTTAAATTGCAAAACCAAAAGTAAGTATTGGATAAATGATAGAGATCCAATGCAATTATGGGATAGGTTAGGCATCATTCCAACACAAGCATGCCCCAATTACATTTTAATATCATTTTTATATTATAATAGTAAACAAATATACATAACCCCAAACCAAACCAAACCAAACCTTTTTCCCACTAGGTGGGGTCAGCTATATGGATTTGACGACGCCAATCAAATCTATTGAGGGCCATATCCTCCGTTAAATCCATGTAGGCAAGGTCATGTTTAATAATTCCTTTCCAACAGGTTTTGGGTCTTCCTCTCTCTCTCCTACTCCTGACAATCTCCATACTTTCACACCTTTTAACCGGTGCCTCCGTTGAACGTCTTTTAACATGACCAAAAATTATGAATGTGATTTTGGTTATCCACTGACTGGTTCCTCGCTGTGTGTGCATGTGTTAGCGCATGTGCATATTAAAGATTTGCGTCAACTACAACATCTGGACTGCATTATGTGATAATTTGGTTTTTTGTGATGCTCACTATACATATTTGCAGTTGGCCTTTAGGACATCAATTGCTAGTTATTACATGCACTGTATTCTGTTTAAATAATGGTTTTTAGATACTGCAGCCTTCTTTTTTCATATTTGCAGTCGGCCTTTACGATGTCAGTTGCTAGTTATGACATGCACTCCATATTCTGTTTAAATAATGTTGTTTAGATACTGCCGCCTTTTCTTTTTCCCTTTTTCTTTCCTCCTCATTTTAAAGAACTCAGAACTAAGTTTTGAGAAGACATACAGAAGGAGATGATGATTTTCCGAGATGAAACGACAGTTGCATATCCATGAAGCACGATAGCTTGAGGCATTTTTTTATTCCCCAATCCAAATGAAATTTGATATGGTACATTTTTCACTTTCTTTACAGGATCTTCAAACTAGCAGTCAAGCTTTGAGTAACAGTCCTAGTTTGAGCTCCAATGCAAGTGATAGCGATCGGCCACGTAGTAGGTCTGAACCTGCATATTCCTTTGTAGGGATGCATTGCATCTTTGACCAATGCAAAGCCATGGGTAACTTTCATGATTGATCTGTTTGGTTGATTTCATTACATCTTTGAACTTTTTTCGTAATTGTCTATTTTCTGTGTCATGTGGAATTAACCTTTTAGTTTTATTTTCAGTTACAATCGTAAAGTTTGGGCACATGAGTTCTGATCTATTTGCATATGGGGCATCAGATGGTACTTTGACAGTATGCACAGTCTCTGAGCCACCTTCAGTTATCAAGCAGTTAATGGGGCATTCAAAAGATGTCACAGGTTGGAACTGGTATTGGTTCTGTAGGCTTTTCTTTAACGTATGCTGATGTTTGCTGTATCTGTAGTTTATTCTTAGCCTAGTTTGTGAAATATATCAGTTAGATGAGTTGAATGTTTCCTCCTTATTGTCTCCTAAATGCTAGTCTTTTTCAGATTTCGACTTCACATCAAACAATCAATATATTGCATCATCTTCAATAGATAAAACTGTGAGAATATGGGATATATCCAAAGGCCTTTGCATTCGGGTGATATATGGAGTCTCTTCTCAACTTTGTATACGATTCCATCCGGTAAGTGTACACTAACATTTGTGATCTTCACCATTTAATACAATAATGCTACTGTAAATTTAACTATTTTCTTTGTATACATGTGTAAAACATTGAGAACTGCAACCAAGTAAAC
>JAVXUM010000046.1:10158083-10172794 GCA_035590655.1 Pouteria glomerata
CTAGCTTGCATTTAGAATTTTTTGTGGATGTATAGCAGGGAGGCAAAAAGTGAAACTTTATGTATTTTTGGGATAATGTACTTTTGTAAAGAAAAAGGAATATGAATGTAAATTTATTTTTGGAGTAATGTAAACTTATTCTTTTGGGGTATGTAATGGCCTTAAGGCCAAGTGATGTAAACCTATTTTACCTTAAAGTTACTTGGTAATTTAGTAGGTGCTTATAAGGTGGGTTGGAAATCCATTGCATACGTGACTGGCAGTATTGATTATATATATCTACAGGTTATTGTGTTACAGGTACCAAATTATAACAGTTTAGACCTATATATATAAGGGGAGGTTTTGTAGGTCCAATGCGTGACTGTTGTGCCGCTATGATGTTATTGGTTTAGTGATGCATGTTTTGTGTGTTTTACTCATCTCTCGGGTCTCCGGACTCGAGGCGTGACACAAATCATGTATGATGGTAAAGTTAGAAGTCTTTGTTCTTTGCTTCCCAAACCCTGGTATAGATAGAGACTTTTGCCATAGTCGGGAGATACCTTTTGAAATTTTGTAACGCGGGGGTATGCCCCCATGAAGTTGTACATATAATTTTCTCCCATTAATCCAAAATACTCACAATTACTAAAAAATAAATAAATAAATAAATTATTGGTTGAATAATAGGATGTATATTGATTGTGTTGCCCTTGTACATATTGTTTGTGTATTGACGGTTACTTCTAATTTATTACCTTTCATTCAGCATTTAATGCACGTGGGAATACTTGAGTGGTAGGCGAGATGTGACCACAAAGAATGTCTTATTGCCACATCACTCCTATTACATCTTAATGGATGAACTCATTTAGTTAGCAATCCAGTAGTAAATGAACCGAATTTATTACTTGACAAATTTAATAGCCAAGAATAATTAGGACCCACACTCTTCTCTTAGGGGACCCAACTGTTATGGTTAAGAATGTCCTCAATCCACCACTCATCGTGTTTGGCATAACAATGCTCATGGTTACGCCACGTATGTGTAATATTTTTTGCACCAATATTGTGCCCCCACTCTGGTCAAGACAATCTTTTCCTAAGCAGAGTAATAAGAATGGGAAACGAAAGCTACTCATTCAAAGAAAATCTTTTCGCGTCCCTCAATGTAGCCTTACTTTTAACGTGTCACCTTTTGATTGAAGGTTCTATATGAGAAGCCTTTTTAGCTTCTCACACATCATCTACAGATAATTATGCTAAAAACCCTAAATAGTGATAAGCCAACCGTCACATTAACATTATTTCAAACGGTAGCATTAAATTGAATTTTATCACTCATCTCATTTTTCAACTTTTCATATATAATATACAAATTGTATCAATTACTATCTTTTTTTTTGAAACCTTTAAACTTCAATAGTTCTTGTGGAATTTTGCGCTATTAAGTTCTCTTCCACAAATTCTTTTTCGATTTAAAGTCCTTTTTTTTTAAATGTAAAATAAACTATATTATTAATAATAAGTAGTAATGTACAAAATCATGGAGACATATCCCCGGCTATCACACATTACGATATCTCCCCACTAAGAACAAAAACATACACAACAAAAGCAACATCAAATAAAACTCTAGCAACTACATTTTCAAAATAGTATCCGGTAAATTCCATTTATGGATCAAATGAAGGTTCTGATCATTCCATGGAAGCCTATTGTATGTCATCAAGCGTAAGCGTACCACATTCTTTATTCCACGTAGAATAGTAACCTTATCCAAATAAATATTATCATGCTTTTTCCTATTTTTTTTCCTTCCACAATAGGTAAACTGAAACTGCCAAACGAAGTTTACCAATGACAAATAACAAAGACGGTGCTAGCAATCTAAGTAATCACATCCCCCTAAGTTCGAGACATATCCTACAATCCACAATCTGCCAAAATAGAGTGCCAAACTCTGAAGGTATAAGGGCAACCAAAGAAAAGATGATCATGATCCTCACATAGCTCCTTACAAAAATAGCAACTCATTCGGGATATCAATCTAAATGACATAAGCCAATCATGAGTAGCAAGCTTACCCTGCACCACCAACCACAGAATAAAACAATACCTCAGGATATGAAATTTAAACCAGACTATTTAAGACCAAGAAACAACAGAATAAACCACCTGTAACTTATTCCAAGTTTCTTTTACAAAAAATTCCTGACGTCCATCACACCATACAATCCTGTTAGACCGATTAACATTCGGGGAAGACATTTTCCATTTTTCTTTTCAAATCCATTAGCTCATTTAAATTCATTGGCGACAACACCAACAATTTCCCACAATTATATGACTCACCATAGCATCTTTAGTCAACCCTAAATCATAAATAACCCTATCATGAGACGAAGTACAAATCTATCCCCCTCGACAACCAGGAATCAAACCATAAAGAAGTATGATTGCCATCACCCAACTTCATCGAAATAAAAGCCGAACCTTATCCCGAAGCTTCGAAAGCTTCCTTTATGTCCACGAAGCATTCCAAGGAACCTTAGCCACCCAAAAATTATTCTTATTAAGAATATTCAACCGAACCCAAGTAGCCCATAAAGACTTAGAACACGGAGAACATAACCTCCAAATAAATCTAGTCATATAAGCCAAATTCTGATCCTTTTTTTTGGTAGGTGAGTATAATTTGGATTAATGGGATGATGAATTTACAAAAGTTATGAGGGCATACCCTCCTTTATAAGGTATAATACTTAAATGAAATCCCCCAACTATCACAAAATTTTAGGCTAAGTTTAGTAGGCTTAAAACTAACAATTTGCATCACTTTAGCTCTTACATCAAGTCTGAACCTTTCTATAATGCCTTACATAGTAGTTGATGCCCTCTGAAATACCCTTGCATTTCTTTCTATCCAAAGATTGTATACTAAAGCTGCCCAAGCAAGCTTATTGGTAGTATGCTCTAGTGATTTCTTGTTAAACTTCTTGGCGACCCAAAGTACTTCATTTTCCCAACATAGCTTCAGTCTATCAAGTTTGCACAACTTGTTGATGTTTATCTAGGCTTCATGAGAAAACTTGCAGTCAAAGAATAGGTGCTCCATTTTCACTTACTCCTCGGCACAGAACTCACATTTGTCATCCAATATTGTCTCCCATGAGATCAGCGTGTCTTTGGTGTTCAATTTCTTCCTTATTGCCAACCAGAGAATAAAACTATGCTCTAGAATACATCTCAAATACCATACCAAATTATGCCAGGGTACTGTTAGATGTTGTTGTCTAATTGTATTCCATGTGGATGCTGAGAAATTCCAATCTTTTATCTGCTTAATCCCCAAACCACCTTCTTCTTTAGGTTGAGCCACCTAAACCGTGGCAACAAGAAGTTGCATGGGCGGCCAACATGTTCAGGGGTCGGAACTTCAAGAGCACATTATGTAAGATTACTTGGAATGAATTAGTTTATCACTTGTGGCAAGAGCGTAACGCAAGAACCTTTAAAAAGATCTCCTCTTCTCCAACCAGTATGGTCAACAACATCAAGCATGAAGTTAGACTAAAAGTTTCTCAAATTCCTATCATTAAGCATACTTTTGAAAACACTAGACTATATACTACTTGGGGAATCCCATTTTTGTGACTAATGTATATGGGGGTATGCCCCTAAGATGATGTATATTTTTATTATTATTAATCTAATACACTTTTACCTACCAAAAAAAAAGTGTAAACACCAATAAGACTAATACTAAATAGCACAGACTAAATTAGTTTCAATTGACCAGTAAAAGAAAAAAACTGATTAGTCCAACTCTTCACCCTTCGCACTAAATGATCTTCCAACATCCTACAATTAGTAGCACGAAGCTTTGTGGAGATAAGAGGTACACCAAGATATCTTACAAGAAGAACACCAACTTAAAACTCCATAAGCTAAATAATACCTTCTCGTAGCTCCTTAGAAATACCCAAAATAAAAACTTCACTTTTGGTCGGATTTGGTTGCCCAGAATAACATGCAAAAAGTTTCAAATAATCTTTCATCACTATGACAAAACCCACATCACCCTTACAAGACAACATCAAATCGTCTGCAAAACACAAGTGAGCCACCTTCATCTTCCTACACCTCCAATGATAACAAAACAAATCAGAATTAGTTATTTTTTTAGCAAGGATACATGATAATACTTCCATACAAATGACAAACAAATATGGAGAAATAGGATCCCCCTGTCGAAGTCCTTCCTCCCCTCAAAGTAACCATTCAGTTCACTATTAATGCTAATCGAGAACTTAGAGTAGAGACACATACCTTAATCCAATCAATAAACCTCGTTGGAAAACCAAATAACCGCAAAACATCCCAAAGAAAATCCCACCGCATTGAATCATATGCCTTCATAAGATCAACCTTAATAGCACATTGTGGTTGCTTAATATTAAAGTGATACCCCTGAACTAACTCCTGAGCCATCAAAATATTATCACCAATACTCCTTCCATGAGCAAATGCAACTTAAGCTTCATCAATAATAATAGGAAGCACCACTTTCAATCTCCCTGCAAGCAACTTAGTAATGCACTTGTAAATCGTATTACAGCATGAAATTAGTCTAAAATCTTTCAACTCGGAAGCATTTGGAGTCTTTGGAATTAATGCAATAATTGTCGCATTAGCCTCTTTAAAAAGCTTGCTAAAATGGAAAAACTCCCAAGTAGCAAGTACCACTTCTGAACCCACAATTGGCTAAGAACATTAAAAGAATAATGCATTAAACCCATCAAGACCCAGTGCCTTATTAGGATGGAAACTAAATATTGCTTCATGAATCTTCTCATCAGAAAACTCAGCCTCCAATTGGTGATCAAAGTCCTCAGGCACCAAAGGGGAAATAAATTCATAAAGTGTAGGCACCACAGTAACCGACATAGAACTATTTGAACTAAACAACCTTTGATAAAGCCCAACAATCTCATTAGACATTTGTTCTTTACCTGTAAACACTTCCCCATCCTCATTCTGAACCTTCAATAACTTATTAGTGTTCACCTGATTCTTCATGGAACGAAAAAAGAAGGCAAAATTCTTATCACCCTCCTTCAACCATTGTATTTTACTCTGTTGCTTATTTGAACTTTCCACCTCCTTAGACACCCGTAACAATCTATCTAAACACTCATTCTCCTTCCCTACCAACTCAACCGTAGACCTATTAGTCACAATGGTAGATTGTCTAGAAGATAGCTCCCATTGTAATTCCTTTTCAACCTCCCAAGTACTAAGCCCCTCTTAAAAAATAATTTTTTTTTTTTTGGTAAGTTAAGAGACAATTTTTTTAGAGCCTCCTTAACTATTTTTAGCTTTTTATACACCCGGTATAGAGTAAATCCTTCTACTGGCCTCTTCTATGCCTCTTTAACAGCCAAAAAAAACTTGTCATACTCAACCCATTGATTGAAAAATTTAGAAGGCCGTTTAACCTTTGGCAAATGAACCCCAACATCAACCACCACAAGAGAATGATCAGATACACCAAAAGGTGCAGACAATCTGTTCATATTATGTAAGCCTGATCAAAGCTCATTCTTAACTATTAAACAAGCACTAGAAGAGTTCCATAAATACTTAAGGCTACTTCCAAACATTGTAAAGAGTAAGATTTATGTAGCTGGGATAAAAGAGGTGCTGAAGCATCAACTTTGTTCTAATTTAGGATAACAGTTGGGTTCACTACCAGTCAAATACTTGGGAGTACTTGTGATTTCATCAAAACTCACACAAAGACTGTCAGCCACTTATTGACAAAGTGCTAACAAAGATCAAAAGCTGGACTAACCGTGCTCTCCCATATACAAGCAGACTTACCCTCATCAAGTTAGTGTTGTTTAGCACACAAGTTTACTAGAGCCTCCATTTTATATTCCCTAAGAAATCTGTGAATTATGGAGCAAATTCTTAGAAGATTCTTCTATTCTAGGTTAGAATTAAAAAAACATGCAAGGTTGTATGGGAGGATGTTTGCTACCCTGTGAAAGAATGAGGAGCTGGTCTGAGAAGGCCTTCTGAATGGAACAAATTGGCAATGCTTTGCCATATTTGGACCCTTTGTTCTAGCAAGCATTCCTTGTGAGCTAATTGGTGCTCCAAATATCTACTACGTGGGAAAGATTTTTGGTAAGCCAAAGAACTTGCCACCTGCTCATGGACATAAAAGAAAATTCTCAAACTCAGGTCAGTTGCAATTAACATATCCTGATATAAAATAAGAGATGGCAAGACTGTCTCTCTTTGGTATAGTAACTGGCACAACAATGGTCTTCTCATTCCTAAGTATGGTTCTAAAATGGCATATGATTCTGCTCAACTAGAGAATTCCAAGATTTCCTCTATCATCAAAGAAGGTAGATGGGCCTGGCCTTATCCCACCTCATGGAAATTGAGAGAAATTACTAATTCACTTGGAGAGCCACCAGACAGCTCAGTCCCTAATCAGTTTATTTGGACATCTAAAACAAGTACTTATGGCATCTACCTGGGAAGCAATTAGGCAACACCATCAGACTGTCAATTGGCACAAGTTAGTTTGGTTTCCAAGAAACATACCCAAGCACAGTTTTATTTTCTAGACTGTAATAAAAAAGAAGTTAAGCACTAAAGCTATGCTAGCTTCCCGGGGATTAACTTTGGATGACAAATGTGATTTATGCAAGTAGCAAGCCAAGACTATAGAGAATTTATTCTTTAATTGTAGCTTCTCACATGAAGTATGGTTGGCAGTCAACAAACTTTGTAGAATCAACGGACCTAAACAAAACTAGACAACAGAATTATAGTGGGCAGTGGATAAATTTAGCTAAAAATCCTTTGAGAACACCATTCATAAACTTGCTTGGACAGCTATGATCTACAATATTTGGCTGGCAACGAATGCTTAGGTCTTTAGAAGATTGACCATATCGGTTGCCAGCACTATGGAAAAGATCAGACATGAAGTTAGAACTAAAGCACTGCAATTTGATAGACCTAAGGCTAGTGATGTTAATATTGACTTATGTAATAGCTAGGGGATCCATTATTGTATATAAGTTAATAGCTTATTCCTTTGTAACTGATCTTGTACATTTTGTTCCATAATCCAAATTCTATACTTACCTACCAAAAAAAAGATACACCAAAAGGAAAAAAATCTAACAACCAAACTGAAAGCCTCATATTGCAAGGAGCTACAAGACAGAATCCTTACCAGAGTTAAAAGCTGGTCTAACAGAAATTTATCTTATGCAAGTAGGCTCATTATCATCAAATCTATTCTCTTTAGTCTGTAAGTATATTAGAGTTTACATTTTATTTTTCCAAAAGGTGCATGCAAAAGCATAGAGCAGATTTTAAGAAAATTCTTGTGGTATGGCCCTAACTTGAAGAAATCAGCTAGCAAAGTAGCATCGGAAGACATATGTTGTCCTAGCAAAGATGAAGGAGTTGGCCTTAAAAAGATTGAGGAGTGGAATAAGGCAGCTGTCATGAGGCATGTACGGCAATTATGTACTAACAGAAATTCTCTATGGGTCCAATGGTGCAAAACCTACCTGATTAGAGGAAGATATTTCTAGTTTATATCCATTCCAAATGACTGTTCATGGAGCTTGAGGAAATTACTGAAACTTGGAGCATGTGTACAAAGTATCAGCAGATACAAGGTTGGAAATGACAACAAACATCACTCTGGTATTCTAATTGGCATCCCTATGGTCCACTTATACCAAGGTATGGTGAGAGAATTGCATATGATGCTGGAATCTCTAAGTCTGTAAAAGTCTCGGCAAGTCATTGAAATAATATATGGAAATGGCCTTGTCCAAGCTCTTGGGAACTCTGGGAAATATGCAGTAACATGCCTAATTACAACCCTGATCTTAATCAAGTAGATAAGTTTATTTGGAAGCCTTCAAAGACTAGTAACTAAAATGCAGCCTCTACTTAGGACAACATTAGGAAAGTGCATGATAGGCTGCATTGTCATAAAGTACTTTGGTTCTCAAGGAACATACTAAAGCATAGTTTTATAATGTGGCTTGCAATCAAGAATCGATTGAATCCTAAAGATAAATTGATAAAGTGGGGGACTATTAATGAAGCAAAGTGCTGCTTATGCAGTGAAGAGAAAGAAAACCTAAATCACTTTTTTTTTTTAAGTGCAGCCTCTCACAAATGACTCGAGACAGTCTTTACCTTCCCATTGTGAATTCTCCCTCTGAGGATAAGATTGGGTGAAGTATGGGTTGGTTTCAACAAAGGTGACATCAATAGTAGTATAGTATTTTCAAGAAGCAGGGTGATAACATTTATACCCTTTCTGTGTAGGAGAATAACTACAAAAATGCACTTGATTGTTGTAGGATGCAATTTTCGTCGATGTTGACTATGAACATAGACAAAGGAAGTATAACCAAAAACTCTAGGGATTAAGCCATTTGATGTTTAGAAATTAGGATAAAACTGACTAAGGACTTCCATGGGAAATTTAAAATTTAAAGTCCATTAACGTAATTGATTGATTATATATGTGGCAGTAAGAATAGCATCTCTCTAATAGGATTTAGGAACATTTTCCTGGAATAATAATGCTCGAGTAGTGTTAAGTAAATTACCATTTTTCTGCTCAGCAATCCCATTTTGCTGTGGTGAGTCAACACACGAAAATTCATGAATCATACCCCCTTGTTGGAAGTACAATGATAAGATTTGGTTGAAGTAATCCCTTGCATTATCGGATCTAAAGTTCTTAATTTTGATCCCTAATTGGTTTTGAACCATGGCATGAAAATTAAGAACGACACTACCCATATCAGATTTTTGTTTGAACAAGAATATCCATGTAACCCTAGTGCAATCATCAATGAGGGAAACAAACTATCGGGACCCTGATATGTTTGGTGCTATTGATGGTCCCCAAATATTACTATGAATTAGATCAAAAGGATGAGAACTTCTTTTATTACTAATAGGAAAAGATACATAAGTGTGTTTTACAAGCTCACAAACTCCATAATGAAAATTAGTAATATGCAATCCTTTAAACAATGATGGAAATATGATATTCAAGACTTGAAAAGATGACCAAGACGAAAATGGCGGAGCCATATGGCATCTTTATTAGAGGAACCAAGAAAAGGCAAGGACAAGTTATTCGTGATTCTTTTTAAAGTTCTCGGTATCTCAAAATAGTAAAGCCCATTCTATGCTTCAGCAAGTCCAATCTTTTTACCCAATTCGTAGTCTTGAAAAACACAGTAAGTAGGATGAAAAACTACACAACAATTGGGGTCATCTATAAGTTTTTGGATGGAAACAAGGTTGGCTAATAATTTTGGTATAAGGACATTTTTAAGGACAGGAGAGGAGATAACATGGATATCTCCTATGTAACTGTTGCAAAGGATCCATTTGCTACAACAATTTTCTAGTACTTGGACAGGGAATATATATGATAAAGTTTTGTGAAGTATGTGTCATGTGTTAGTGACTCCTGAGTCAATTATTCAAGAATCGATGGAACACTTTTCGAGGTGTTTAACCTAAAAGAAAGCAAAGAGTTACTTGAGAGCACCAAGAAACAAGCAATAGAAATTTTCTCAAGGGATCCTAACTGACTTCGAAGTTTCTCAACCTCCTCACTATTGAATCCATCTTTCTCTAACCCTTCTCCTTAAACATTTTGTTTTGTTAGATGTGCTTGAGATCGTTGTTGTCTTCCTTAGTTTCCCTCTAGGTTTGGTGGTTTACCATGTAATTTCCAGTAATGGTTTCTGGTGTGCCTTGACTTCTTGCAGTGGTTGCACTATAGGTTCTTTTTCTTATCTCTCCACTAACCATCTTTGTTGTCCTTCCCAGAGGCTCTTGATAAGTCTATCTTTCCACTATCTTGTGGCTGGAGTGCTTTTATTTTAGCTACCAAGTCTAGTCTTTCTAAAGTTGGAGATTCTAACATGATACCTCGTCGAGTTTCTTTTGCCCGAATTAAGGAAATAATTTCTTCTAAGAAAGGTATTTCCTCTTTTTCGAGTATTTGAACTTTAACTTGGTCAAATTTAAAATGAAGGCCAGCTAAGAAATCATATACTCAGTCCTTTTTAATGAAAATCTTCAAAATAGCTGCATCTTTAGGGCAATTCATCTCAAATACCCGATAGTGATCGAGCTCCTGCCATAAATTCTATAGCAGATTGACTAGCATATTTCGTCACTGCTTTTGCTCCTTGGTTGGTTACACTTGTTTTGATCTTTATTTCATATACTTGAACAATATCCCATGCTTTTGAATAGGTTTGGCGAATAAAGTCCCATACTTCCTTTGCAGTTGACATGAACGTATAAGTTTCACTAATTGTTGGATCCATCGAGTCCCACAACCATGACATGATCATTGAGTCAGTAGCATCCCATGCTTCAAAAGTTGGATTGCCCCTTTTCAATCCTATTCCAAGAAGATGACAGACTTTTTCTTTACCTTTCAGATACGTCTTGACAAATTGAGCCCATTTGATGTAATTTTTCTCATTTAGTCTGTATGTAGCTCAAATACTTTGCAAATCTCCAGTATTCAAATTAACTTCTTCTGATTGGCTAATAACCTCTGAGGCATTAGATTTCATTACAGACATAGTGAAAATAGAGATCAATAATGGTGCACAATGCATAATATGGGTGCAATCACACAAACGATCGCAACTTCGAAAAAAAAAAAATCAGTGGTGGTGGTCAGCAATTAGCAGTGATTGACGATCCTTAAACAATCGCGATCAACGATTATTTTGCCTACGATCCTCGGACGATTGTGATTAAACAGGAGTAACGATGATTGATCGATGATTGGGCTCTCTTGACAGACGATCAATCGATCGACAATGATGATAGGAGGCACCGTGATAGGCAACAGTGAGGATAATGGAGGAACAGTGACAACCAAATGATTGTGTGATTAACGATCACACAGATCAAGCGATCCGTGATGAGCGAACAGACGATTGCATAAGCTATTTAGAATCGGTGACGAGTTGTTCTAGTTGATGAACGACGAGAACAACCATGGACAACGCTAGACAAGTGAATGTTGATGTTGACTGAGGTTCTGGTGATGAACGCCGACGGCAACAATGCTAAGGTTCCGTCAACAGCTTTCTAGCGAAGATGATCGTGTTTCTAGAGGTAATGAAGGTAAGTCAAACTGAATGATAAAGCTTGATCAGCTATTAAGGATAAACTAATCTTGAAACAAAATTTAAGAAAATTTCCTGACAATGAAGGCCAAGTAAAACTAGAAACTTTTCTAGCAATGAATGCCAAGCAAATAAATTCCCAAAAAGTCTAAAGCTCTAATACTATGTTGACAATAAAAGATGAAAAATGATATGTTTTCTCACATATCAAAATAAATGATACATTACAATTTATAAGCCACTTCTCTGGGAAAAAAATAGGAAACTAACTATTGAAAAAGAAACTAATCAATCCCTCCATCAATCACATAATTTGAGGGATTCTAGCCTAGTCACACTTTCCTTAACTTGTCTAATTAATTATATGTAGTAAATTTACTTCCTAATAAAGAATATATTACAGCCGTACATTCCAACAAATAGGAATATATATAATATGAATAGACATTTGCTTATCATTATTTCATTAAATTGAACAAGCGTACGTTCTTCTCCCTAAATTTAAAGTGCTGAAATATGATATAATACATATTCAATTGAAGCAAGGAATTCAAATTATACAAATCCCAATTCATTACATTTAGCGTAAATTCACAGAACTCCAGATTTGAAAGTTAATACATATCCCAAATTAAACCGTTCAGTGACAGGCAATTCTATATCTCCATCTGGAGCTACTCAACACACTGTGCTGCAACTCTAATTTCCCACCTTCTCAAATGGAGGCAAACCCCAAACACTTGGGTTGAAATCCAACAGGGAGCTCAGAACCTGGTCTGCAGCTTCGTGGAAAGAGCTATCGAGCTGAGGATCTGGAACCATAACAGTTGACCTGCATGTAATATAAGAATTAGCAACCAAGAAACTGAGGAATAAATTCACTCAATCAGGTGTGTTTTCTATTGTTAACATGTGTTGCAGTTACCAAAATAGTATTATTCCAACGCCAAAAAAGACTGAAAATTGTAACAGATGGAGAAAAAAAAGGGGAAGGAGGGGAGCAAGGAAGGCAAATTATACACAACAAATATAAACAACAATCTCCAGCGCTCCGGAGCAGCTTTCATCCAAAATATTTTCAGTCCTTACATATGGGCACCAATTGTCAAAAGTAATAAGAATGTTGTATACTGTTCAGTCCAGCTTATTTTCAGTGATTACATGTGCGCACCAATTGTCAGTGAAAGAATAAGAATGTCGGCTGTTGGAATCATATCAAATTGAAAATTCTAATACAGAACTACTATGGCAGCATCGGAGATCACAAATGAACGTCAATTAACGATTGACATGCAACTCAATGCAGCATGATCCTATGGTGCTGAAACTTGTAAGCCATTGAGAAGTCGCAAGCTCAAGAAGACTATGTCAGGTGACATCAAAACCCGCTAGGGAAAAACTCTTCCTTGTATCATGTGAAAGCAATGCTAGCAACCAGCAGAATGCATCAAACGACGTGGTTAAGTATTCCAGAAGCAAGCTAAAGTTGCTTGTCACCGCTCCAGAAAGAGTAAATTTATAATGACAATTCACAGGGATATCACTGGGTTGTGATAAATTCACTGAATTATCATTACGCTCTGCACGAGTATCTCACAATGGGCCTATCATTGTAGCAATTGACAAACTTGCTTGGTCACCCACAGAGTTGTGATTATCAAAGCTCTGTAAATCACTTGTACGGGGGGCTCAGATAAAAGTACATTGAGGCACCAATTACATACTCCATGTTGCATAGTGAACTGGCTCTTTTTTCTTTTTCACATGGATTTTTTTTCCCTTCACTTTCGGGTTTTTCACAAAATCTATACATCCTTTCTGGGCTAAAATAGTCTCTACGTCATTTCTGTACCATTCCTTTATTGCACTTTGAAGATGTGGTTTTTTAGATAAAATCATCTAAGCATGTTTCACTTTTTGCCACCAACATAGCTCACAATCACACGTCACTCTATTCCCCTTCTAACCTTTGAAATTTGTAACAGCTGGTAAATCCTTTATGGCCATCAAAAGCATAATAATCTTTCCTAAAGAAACAATACTAGATCATCTGTCGTTACCATTTTTCAAGAATAAAATCTTCCTGTGAGGGAGGCCCCAAAGCTCACATAAGGGAGGCCCATTATGGAAAAGGCCACTGGTGCTTTGTGGAAAGTATTATATCATTCATATTAACTGGTAACAAAATAGCAATAAAATGTGACATGACTCACCCTTATGCACTCCTATTTTGTTTGATTTGCTTGACCCTTTTCAGGTAAGGTCTTTCAGTACCAAAAATGTGGATCAAAGCAGTGAAATTTATGATTCGCACCTCATGCAAGCCAACGGGTGTTTCAGGGCTCCAACAAGGAGGGGAGACCTCCCTTTGCTCTAGTTATCAACTGTTCACAACCATATCTATTCACTTACATGCTCACTGAAACTTGATCTTTCCAGGACTTCATTCTCCAATAATCCTCACTTACAATGTTATCCCCATTAGCCACTTTTTACCGACCATGTTTTCCTGCTCTATCAATTGACTACATTGTGCAACCTTAGGATCCACAAAGTTGTGAGTGCTACTAGAATCCAGAAACTATTAGCCAGTGTTTCCCCTTAATATACTCCATAACCTTCGTTGTAAACCTTAAATCGCATGAATGTTGATTTCTAGATCCATTTCTTCTTGGAATTCTGGAATCTTTATAATTTCTCCGTCATTTTCATCCTCCTTCACAGTGCTAATTTCAGTGATTTATACTTCCTTGAAATAAAGTTTCCAAAATGAACTTTGGATTTTTAATTATATGGCCCTTGTTCCATTTCTCATCACAGAGCAAACACAACCTTTTTTCTTTTCTAGCTTCCACCTCTGCAGTACTTTTTGAAACCAAGTTTGGCAGCTGGATTAGCCTTCTGAATTGCAGTTTGAAAAGCTGTTGGACTGCTGCTTTGATACCACTTGGGCCAAGTTTGGTTTGCAGATTGGATAAGTCATCCTGGGATGAATAGTCCCCGGATTAATTACTGATCCGAATGATAATTTAAACATTCAACTACAACTTTTTGACTATTGTAAATTTAAAAATGTTTTAAAAACTTATAAGTTAATAAAATTAAAATTAAGAAAACTATTAAACGTATATAATCTCTTGATTAGCTTCAGTTGAAATTAAAATTAATAATTTTCAAAGAATAAAAAAATTAAATTATTTTAAATAATTAATAAAATTATTAAAAATATATAATCTCTGGATTAGCTACAAATGAAATTAAAATAAATACAATTATTTTAAAAGTATATAAAATAAATTTAATAAGATTATTTATTATTAGAGTATTTATTATTAAAATATATATAATTTATTTATTTAATAAATAAAATTATTTTAAAATTTATTATTTTTAAGGGTAAATTACACTTACCTCCCCTAAACCAAACCAAACTAAGCCTCTTCCCACTAGGTGGGGTCGGCTATATGGATTTGACGACGCCAAGAAAATCTA
>JAVXUM010000046.1:10184247-10216119 GCA_035590655.1 Pouteria glomerata
TTTAATAATTTTTTGTGACTTTTGCCGACCAAATTTGATTTGGTCGGAAAAAATTGACTATTAGCGACCACTGCTGATTTGGTCAGAAAAAATAATATTTTAGCGACCAAATTTATAGTTGGTTGGGAAAAGTGGTCGCCAAAAATATGAATTGTTGTAGTGAATCTTCATTAATTTATTCTAGCCAAATTATTTCAATATATATATATATATGTAATACGTTTCTTGGGAAGAATAGATCTTTCTTTAAAAAATTACCAATCACAACTTAATTATGGCATGCCAAAGATGGTGGTTTTTGCCTTGTAGAGAAAATTAAAGTTGTTTGGGATTAGTGTTGACTGTCGAGGAGGTGTTAATGAAAAATCATTGAGATGCCAAAATGAGTGCTTGGTTCAAGTATTAATATATATATATATATACACACAAAAGGTGACTTCTAAATGATGCTTTTGCTTGCTTGGTGCAATGTACAATCAATGTAGTCCACTGCCATTTTGAGGAGTTCTTTATTTTGCTCAAAAACTATTTAATTAATACCAAATCTAATCTAGTTGGGTCCCGATCTCAGAACAAATGAAGTTTAATTAATGATCTTACAAACTAACCAACTATTTTAGTGAAAAAAGAGACACACTTGTACGTACGTATAAATATAATACATATGGAGAATCTGTCTGTCCTGCACTATGGTTACATTTGTTTTAATATAAAATAGCTTTTTTTAATAAATTATTTAACTCATGTTTCAGAAAACGTTTCATGAAAATATTTCTTTTCCTTTTTCTATTAATTTTTTCCAGAAATATTTTTTTTGATAAATTTTTTTTTTCACGAATAAGTTGCCTCTACAATAATAAAAATTTGATTTTTGACAATACAAAGATTAACTAATTTTAATTTAATAAGCCAACTACGATTCTTTTCTTTTCATTTTTTTCTGCTTATTAGAATGAATTTAGAATGCTAAAGACATAAAAACTTAAAAAATAAAAAAAAAAGGAAATTATATTTCATAATACCCGAATCTATAGACGTGGCTTACTAATAAAAATTATATATATAACATTAATTGAGTGTGAGTCACAAGGCCATGGGCCCCACTGGTGTACTGGAAAATGGAAAGGGGTGCAATGCAAAAGTAGTCCCGCTTTGGAGAATTGTATCCATATTCCTCGCACTCGTAGTGGGAGGGTTTCAACTTTTCAAGGGAGAATGGAGTGGACAATCCCAAGCATGGTGGGGGTACACTTCTCGTTGCCCCCATCACCTTTTGAATTGATATTGCTTCCTTAATTCCTTCTCTTACTACACATTTTACCTTCACTGGACTAAGAACAACCTTTAGGGATGGCTCTCCCACAAACACACACAGAGGCAGGCATATATATATATATATATCACAACTAGAGAGAGAGAGAGAGAGAGTCATCCATCCATCTAGCATTAATGATGACCTCTCACAGTGCAGTACTTTTTGTTTATGTGGGTATTTTTGATGACTCTGTCATGGGTTAAGATAGTGGAGTAGAGCAAAAGCAAAGGGATTACTTACTATTTCATAGTTGAATCAACAAGCCAATGAAGATGAAGGTATTGGAAAGAAAAGCAAAACAAAAAGAAAAAGGAGAAGAGAGAGAGAGAGGGGAACAATTTCAAAGGATTCTTTCCGGGGTTATTGACAGATGGGTACACATATACACCAATTTTTTCTTCCACTAGCAATATATATATATAGTTCCATGTGCTAAGGCCTAAGCCTAAGCCTGCAAGAATAATATTTCCTCATCCCAACTATGGAATTTTGGGGATTGCACCATCAAAAGCCATTTAGTGCAAACCCAACTCCCTCATCTTAATGTGCTGATATGATTGTGTCTTGCTTTTTGAAGTTCAATTCCTTAAAAAGTCCAAATATGCCAACAATAAACTCAACTTCCTAACATGTATATATTCTTTTGGTGGATACATGGATATTTTTCTTTTAGTGGGGAGAGAGAGAGAGAGAGTAATGTGTTTCACATTGGGAGAAGTGGGCACCAACGACACATTGAAGAAGTGACTTCTCTATGTGGAACGATAGGGAATTATATATATGGCTAGAGAAAGGGACTATTTTTCAACATATAAAACAAAGAAGTGCCCTAGCTAGTTGATGAATATGTGCCAGATGTGGATTAGTAGTGAATTAGATCTCATTCCCTTTATTTTGCATATATATTAACCTTAATTCTCCTTTTTCAAAGTAGAATATATATATATAATATATAATATATCTGCAGGTTAAACTGTAAAAGTAAAAGTATTATGGCTTCTTTTTAAATAGACAGATGTCTATATATAGATATAAATTACTTATTATATATGTTCCTAACAAATAAGCTCCGAAAATTTTGATCATTGTATGTACACGGATGAATTATAGAATAATTAATTGAGACCTCAATATGATTCAATGATGAAAAACACTTGACATTTCATGAGGACACGCTGGGTAACCAAATTAATCAAAATTTACCACATTTGGATTCTTTATTCTATGGCAAAGGCATATATATAAATATATAAGGATGTTGGAACAAGTCGATGAGAGAATTAGGATGAATCATCTTTAACAAATTATGTAAATTTAAGGCTTTATTTATTTTAATAAAAATATGAATATAAATATATTTTTCTTAAAACTATTTTACATTAAATCAAACGAAGTCTAAAAGAAAGAAAAAAAAAATATGCCTACGTAAACATGCAACAACTTAGAGACGGACATTACATGTTTAAGAAATTAATTTCCAAGTCTATTGTTTATTGTTGGACAAACTGTGGTAGTTATTCCTTTGTTCATTTTATATTATGTAATATGTAATAGGTAAAAGTTGACAACACCGCTGCACCACGTAGTACCTAACTAGCGATATGGTTGTAATACGTGATATCTAATTATAGTTATCTTAATTATCTTATAAAAAAAATTAATATTTTACACAATCACTATCTATTCATAATTTTTAATTTTATTCAAACTAGAATGTTTATGAATATCTTTTCATATTTTTATTTAATCTACACTTCTATTTATTATATAATTTCTTATTTTTATTTGAAACATATTCTCATTTTATATTTTTAATATTTTAATAAATTATTATTTAAAACATAATAACTATTATTATTGTAAACAATTATAAAGCAAAAAAATTACCTTGATAAATAAAAGTTTTAATAATAAATATTATTATTAAACAAAATAAGGCAAAAAAATATTAGCCTATTAAATAAATATTTTAATTTATTAGCATAAATTTATAATTATATAATCTAAATAGAATTAGTATTATACATGATTACCATTTATTTACAATTTTATTGAAATTAAAATGTTCATAGATATCATTTGATATTTTTATTTAATCTACACTTTTATTTATTATATAACTTCTTTTTTTTTATTTTTTTATAATTTAATAAATTATTATTTAAAAAATAATAAATATAATTATTATTAAATAAAATTAATAATGCAAAAAATAATTAACCTGTTGAATAAAAATGTTAATTTATTAACAAATAACAAGTCCATTATTTTTTTTATCATTGAACAAAATAAGTGATATATCCTAAATCAAATTGTAATAATGTTTATTAAAATTATACATATTATAATATTATCTATTAAAAAATATGAAACAATATTAGAAATTAATAAATAAATTTGACAATGAATAAATCAATTTAATTGAAATATTGCTTAAACTTTTGTTAGATTTGGACTTTCAATTTGATCAAAATAATATTCTAATCGGAATAAAATAGGATTTCAAAATGATATTCTAATTTAAATAAAATAAGACTTTATGCATGCAAAGTCTATAAATACATATGAATACTTCTTCTTTTTTTTTTTTAATTTCTTGGAGACTTTTTATTACAATAATTTTCTCTTTGCTAAGTATGTACTTAATATTTAGTTTTGAAAAGTTATTATATGTTATTGATATATATTTTGTAAGTTTTTATATATAATTGATATGTATATATATATAATGTGGTAAGAATAGTAGAAGCAATAATTATAAATTATTTAATTGTATGAGTAAGTGTTGTTATTCTTCAATCCTTTTAATTTTTTGTACTTTTATTTATTAGAATTGGAATTTAATTGGATTGATGTTATTAATGATATTAATATTTTAATTTATTTTACGTTCAACATTTGATTGAATTTGCATAAACAATAATATATATTGTTTTTAAATATATTTTTACAATTTAATTATTTTGGGGGTGTTTATTGTGATGAAAAGTGAGATAAAATGAGATAATTTGTGAGTTCGTAATGCGTGCAGTGAGATAAATTTTAAAAATTTTCAGAGATTTTCAGAATTTTACTTCACCCCAAACACCCCCTTTAGCATATGATAATATGCTCAATTTAATCATATAATATGATAAATATGTGCATCGCACGAATCATATTACTAATATATATAACTACTAATAAGTCCAACTCATTTCCTATAGAACTAATCTAACTAACTTTTGTAGGCTAACCCACGATGAAGCTTTACTTAAAAGAATGGGCCTGGATCTCTTCCATTAGTCGGCATCTCTTCGGCCACTTGTAGTCCCAATATAGCAAGCCAATAGTTTGTTTTAGCGACCCAATTGGATGACCCGCCTACTGGATCCATCACACTCTTGAACTTCTAGAGTGTTCGTTCTTCATTTACTTTACAACCATTGCCCTTTTTCACTACTACTTTTTAAAGTAGTTAATAATCTTACAAAAGAGTAGTATAATAATATTTAGGCTACATTTAGTTTGCTAAAATATTTTAAAATTTTTTGAAATTTTTTAAAAATTATTCACTTTTGATCTCATTGTGCAAATTATAATCTGATAATTTATTTTATTTTTTATCACTTCAAATACATTCATAGTAGACTATTAAGTATCATTCTTATGAAATCGGGGTCTTGCATGTGTTTATTCCATATTAGTGTATTCAGGATGAATTAACAAATATATATATAATTATATTTTGATACTAAAAAATAATAAATATCAAATAAAATAAAAGACTAGTGTTAGCTTTCAAAATTCATTTTCATCCCTATATTTGTATTATTTTATTTAATAAATTTATAACTCGACTTTATATACAAAAAAAATCTTGCATTCAATTATTTGAATTGTACACATTAAATAAATATGATAGTGTAGCATGTGATGTTGGGTTATGGGGCAATAGAAGAAGCCCAATCCAACTTACACTAACTATTTTAAAATGCCCAGCTTAATATGGGCTTCAATTGGGCTGGGCAACGTCTGGGCTTGGCCGACTACCTTAATATAATAATAGTATCAAATATAAGGCAACCGTTATTGATTTTCGGTGAAATTAATTAAGAGAAATCCAGTATTTGGTGTACGTTTTTTTTTTTTTTTTTCCTCTTCGATTAAGGATTTTTCAACAGATAAAAATTCAAAATTTATTTTTTATTTAAATTGTGATGAAAATAAAAGAAAAATATATAAATTTTAGGAGATCAAATAAATTAAATTTTAAAACTAATACAATAGTGAATGATTTTTATTTTATTATATTTTTTGAATTTGAATTCATCCGATCCAGATATATGTTTAATATTTGTATTTTTTCCGTCTTTTTTAATTTTTTTCTCCTTTTTTTTTTTTTTTTTTTTGCTCGTCAAATCTTCACTCAAAGCAAAGCTTTAATTTTATACCATTAATGCATCCTCCTATAACATTATCATTCATTGCAAATAATTTTATATGTAAACTTGGTTTGTTTCAATATTAATTTTTTTTAAAAAATATTTGTAAAATTATTTTTTTTTGTAAATTTATTATTAAACTAATCAAAATTATATTTATATATTTAATTTATATACACAAAGAAGGAATTCAAGCAGAGTCTTTGAATCACAAAGCTACAACTTTAAACTTCGTTGCTCAACAGGCTGCTTCGAGTCCATTCTATTTGTCATAAAAAAAAATATCTATTTATTAATTTATTTAATATTCGATCCCTTCTTAACTCTGTAAATACAAAGCGTATTTAGAGTAATATAAAATTATATAAAATTTTAAAAGTTAATATTTTATTTTTTGTAATTCGTGTTTGATGAGATTTATTAAAATTTATAAAATTTTATTTTATTTTGTTTAACTCTATATATAGAGCCACGGTTAATACTCAAAATTGAATTATAATATATTTTTAATTTTAAAAAATAATTTGTAGACATAAAATTAAAAACTGAATTAACAGGGAGCTAAAGAATCAGAGACGGATAATTAAATTAAAATAATAATAATAAAGTAATTGTAATAAGAAAGGTGAAGTTAAAAAAAGAAAAATTAAATTGTATTTCGAATCAAACAAATGCTGAGCACAAGTAATCGGCAGAATTTCCAATTTTCTCAATTCCGACCCAAAAAACGTGGGATCCACCGGGAATTGTGGGTTTCATTGGTTAAAGGGCAAGGAAAAGGAATGCCAACTTAGCAGAGCCCAGCAGAGCCGCAACCCCCAAACACTCCTTTCTTCTTACGCCATTAACGCCCACAGTGGCACTCACGACTCTGTTTCTCTCTCTAGAAAACGAGGCTTCAAAAGGGGCAGTTGTTTAGGGTTTTACGTTACAGAGCCTAAAGCAAGTATCAGATCCACTCTCTCCGGATAAGGTGTTTGATGAAATTTCTCCATGGTACGGATGCTTCACTTCTATACTTTCATTTAGTCTTTTTTTTTTTAAAATATATATATATATATTTTTTCTTGGATTTATTTGAGTAATTAATATATGGTTTTTAGATTTGTTTAAGTTTGGTGGATGGGTTGATGGGTTCGCTCTGATTCATAGTAGAAGAACATCTAATTTTTTTTTTTCCCCTTAGGTTGGTCGACTCTGAATTATTGTCTTGTTTAGCATTTTGGATTTCTTGCTTGGGATTTGGGTGCTGTTAGTGATCATAATCTGAAAATTTAGATCCAATTTTTAATGGATTTTTTGGGTATTTGAGTTGGATAACAGAGCTGAAAATTATCTATATTTTGATTTTCGCCTCACTGATTCTGCAGATTATTATTATGATTTTGAGTAGTAGTTTTTGATTCTGTAGATATAAAGACTTCAAATTTGGTGTTTCAGATTGATTTTTTATGGGATTTTCTCAAGTTCTATTCACTAATAGGGGAAGGGCTGTTTGATTGTACTCCGTTTTGTAAGATAATTTATTTAGAGTTTGACATCGGTTTGTTGGTAGATTTTCAGTAGGTTCTGATATCAATAGCAACTTAGAGCTTCAAAGCTGTTGAGTAGTGCTCAAGAATTTGTTCAAAATGGAGGAGCAAACAATTTTTGGTAAGGAGTCTGCTGTGAATATAATGAGGGAAGTGAAGTTAGAAGAAGATGAAGAAGAGTTCTGCAGCTGTTGTGAAGATGAAGATGAATTGAAGGTGAGGGAAGAATCAGTAAAGCACAATTTGAAGGATAACCTTGATGAGTTTTCTGTGGCTATGTTCTTCAAGGGTGTATCAATAGCCAAGGCTGGAGAGTGTGCTGGACTTTCTGGGATTGGGGTATTTATGGAAAGATCAGCTAACATTCCTCCTATTCAAGTTCAGAAAAAGCTTGATTTCTATGTGGATGAATCTGTGGCTAACTATTTGGCTTTGATGGATGGTCTGTTAGAGGCTGCACGAAATAAGATTACACGGGTATTTGCTTATACTGACTCTGAGATTTTATATGATCAGGTGAGGGATCCATCTTTCTGTTTGCCATATATTCTCTGATTAGAAAGTCAGTGATGCGAATTAAGTCTGTTGCTAAAGTGGTTTGTTTATAATCTAATTGTTGCTAAAGTAGCTTTTACATTTAGTCGTTTCCTTCATTATATATATATATAATTCTTTACGTCAAGTTGTCAACCAAATATTTTTCTTTCTTTTTTGGTTTGTTTCCAGTTGTCAACATGGTTTTTGGTTTATTTTCTATTTTCGAAAAAAAAAAAGGAAAAAAAGTAAGCTTCCTTTTTGAAATATTTGGTTTAATCTTTATTAGATTGTTGTTCTTAATGAAATACAAAATATCTACATATTCCAGGAAAATAATAGTAGAGCACTTATTGATATGATTTTTCTTGTATAACTTTTAAATGATTGCAACTTCTATTAGGATTGGTTGTTTGTTTAATCCATCTTTACGTGAAAAAAGAAATTTGATTGTTTGCTGTTGAAAATGCTCCAAAATATCTTTCATAAATTTTATCAATAAATATAAAATTTTCAGTGTTTGCATTAAAGTTTTCTCTAGGACCAATTGTAACTTTTTGTGCAGATCTTAAGATCTCTCTTGTAATATGCCTTTTTTGATAGATTATTAATGGCGAGAAACTTGATAATCCACTCCTCCTAGCATTGAGGCAAAGGATCCTAGAACATGCAGAAGATCTGGAAGCCTTTGTTCTTAAATTGGTTGCCCATGTTGACCTAGAAAGGCCATTATGCTTGGCCCAAGTGGCTATTGGACTCGTCTCTTTTCCAGCTGGGGGAGATGATTCAATGGATAAATGTTCCATTTGTTGTGAGGAGAAGCCAGTACAGATGATGATAACAATGAAATGCCACCACAAGTTTTGTTCCCATTGCATGAAAACCTATGTTGATGGGAAAGTGCAGTCTGCTCAGGTGCCCATTAGATGTCCTCAGTTAAGATGCAAATGCTTCATCTCTATTGCAGAATGCAAATCTTTTCTTCCAGTTGCCTCTTATGAGATGTTGGAGAGAGCCCATGTAGAGGCAAATATTCTCAACTCAGATAAAATTTATTGCCCCTTCCCAAATTGTTCAGTTCTACTTGATCCTCGTGAATGCCTATCAACTAGGGCGAGTTCATCAAGTCAGTCAGATAGCAGCTGCGTTGAGTGCCCAGTCTGTCAGAGGTTTATCTGCCTGGAATGTGGGGTCCCTTGGCATTCTTCAATGAGCTGTGAAGAGTATCAACATCTCCCTCTGGAGGAAAGGGATGCTGGTGATATTACTCCGCATCGACTGGCAGAAAACAGAAGGTGGAGACGCTGCCAACAATGCAGACGGATGATTGAACTAATGCATGGTTGCTACCAGATGACATGCTGGTAAGATCACTCTTTGGAAATACAAGTGCCAGAGTTTTTCTTTTCTTTTTTCTTTTTTAGTATTTTTTAAAATAATCTTAAAATGGAAACAAAAGGATAATAATTTTTAATATATTATTAAAGTTTGGTAGTGATTTTTGATAGATATTTTATTTTCTTTGCAATAATTGCTACAAATTATTACTTGGCCTTGGCCGTCATAAATAAATCTTTTAGACTAATGATAAAGTAGGATGATGTTATGCAGAAATTAGACACTGATAGATACTTTTACAGTGATTTTTATTTTTCTTTTCCATCTAATATCATTTCATTGCCAAGTATTGTATGATCCTACGGCATCCATAAAATGATATATGTGATCTCATTTTGATAATTGCATTCAACGTGGGGTTTTACGAGTTCATTTTAAATCAACCATGGAAAGTTGTATGCCATGGCAATTTTGTAGCAATTTTGATTGCACCTTTAATTCTGTAGATGGGGTTCAAATGTTATGATGAGTTTTGTGTACCGTCAGAAAAAGGAAAAAGAAGGATTCACAGATACAAACTGATGAAATGCATTTATGGGGAAAATGCTTATCAATATCCGTGTACAATATGTTAACATAAATCAGAGAATATCACTTATAAACTCAAAAGCATATAAAAAGTATGTACAAGCAAGGGAGATGAGTTAGTTTTGAATCTCTCTATGACTTTAGAAATTTGTTAACTTCTGTCTCTATATTCTCTATTGACCATTACCCACTCTCAGTATCCTCCTCCTTTCTTCCATCCCTGTAATTGACTACTTCCACTTCCTCCTAGCACTGCTCAATGTGGAATTCTTTTGTTTGAATTGTCTGGCGGATATTTTTTCCTAGTTTACCCATAATTGAAAATAAAGTTGAGTTTATGCGGTACTAATCACACATCAAAAATTATATTTAGGATGTGTTTGGAATGATAAAAAAAAAAAAAAGATAAAATGAGATAAGTTGTGAGTACATAATTCGTGTAGTAGGATAAAAAGTGAATAACCTTTAAAATTTTTCATAGGTTTTTAGAGATTTTCAGAGATTTACATCAAATCAAACAGAGCTTTAGATGGTTTCTTAGTTCTGCTGGCTGCAACGAAACTCAAAAAGCTTTCAACCCTGTTAGTTTTCTGCATCCAATGGCAAAGGGCTAAATAGATCGATCTTGGAACATCTTGACAGCTTTGTGTTTGTGGTAGCTTCATAAATGAAATTCTGCTTTATTTGGTTTGTGTAATGCAGGTGTGGGCATGAGTTCTGTTATTTATGTGGTGCTGGTTATAGGGACGGCCAACAGACATGTCAATGTGCATTTTGGGACGAAGAGAACTCTGAAGAGTTGGTTGCTCAGCCTACGCAAGAATCTGAGCAATGGGCATGGGATTCTTTTGATTCACTCTCCTTGATTATGGATGCTTACTCGGATCAAGAGCGATCACAGTTGGCACTGATCCAGAGGTTCCTTGATGGGGGATTCAGTTTGAGCGATCACCATCCATATCAATCTCCACCTCGCTGTACAGACTCCTATGTTGATGATCCCTTGAAGGATCTCCATCAGCTTCCTTGGCTCGAAAGGTTTGTCTCCGTAATAAATGACAATTATTATGAAGATTACATGCAATGAAACAAGTATACATTGTACCGGGCATTCCACAGAAATAGGAAATAAAGCTGCATGTCTTCACCCAAAAAAAGGGGTTAGAGGAGGTAGAGAGTTACTCACTCTTTCACTTTATTTTCATTATTGGATGCCACGCAGAAGAGTAGACACTTTCCCATTTGATGTAGTTTTCATTAGTTCCTCTATGCTTAATTGGTACCATCTATTCCTTGCTTCAAGTGGTGAGGAATTGTTGCATGATGACTGCTTTCTTTTAGAAAGATAAAATGGGATAGAAGAAGAAAGGATGGAAAAGAAACATAACAGATTAAAGATTAATTAATCAAAGGAGCTGTTTCATTTGTGTTTATTAAATGAGGGTTAGTTTTTGTTAGTTGCACCTTTTAACGGCCTTTCTATTTCAGGAGTGTTTTGTTTTTTTTTTTTTTTGTTACCCTTCGTTTTTTAGTTTTATTTTGTTGGGTCCACATCTATTATTTGTAATTTCTCCAAACGGAAAATATTAGGCGGGAGTAGTGTACATCTAAATATAACACAGTGTAGTCACATGAATACTGTCACGTGATTGGTGCAATGCATCACATGGTTGTACAATACTGGAGAAAGTCTTTTGAAGTATGAAGAGAAAGAAAAGACAGAGGTCCTAATCTCCTAAATCCTATAAATAATTAAATGAATGACCCAGTTTCAAAATAAATAAATGAATGAATGAATGAATGAATAACCCAGCTGCTGTGTTATGAATCCAAATTAGGTAGTTAGGGTTCCAAATTAGTTAGTTAGGATATTGTTAGTTAGTTAGTTTAATTGTTGTAATCAAATCTATAAATAGGAGAGTATTGTAAGAGAAAATATTATGGAAAAGAAATTTCAGTTTGAGATTAATTTCTCATTTGGGAGAGTTTTGGATTGCTCTCGAATTTAATTCAAATCCTTTATTTTCTTGTATTTTCTGCCATTTACTCGTCATCCAAACATCAAGAAATGGGTTCACTTCAAGTAGTATCAGAGTCATTTTCGAATCTAGAAATCAAATATGCAACACAGTAAAATCAGGAAATCAATTCACAACTCAAACAATTAGTGAAGATGGTGGAGGCGATCAACGATAGATTAGATGAATTATCTCAACAAGTTCAAGCTAATACTGAAGCAATCCAGAAAATTCAGGGAAAAAGAAAGGAAGCAACATTATTACAAAAACGAATAAATGGATGTGCTCAGGGGAAGATATTTCAAGAAATCAAGAAATACACAACTAAGATAGATTTAGAAATGGGTGAAAAAACAGATAGTTATATGGACGTAAAAGGAGAAGAAATCAGACTTATCGGAGTAGTCAAAGCAGATTCAGAGTCATCCAATCCGATTGTAGCGACTAGGGGCAACTGGCAAGCGATGGATGATGGAGGCCTCATCCTCGACATGAATTTGGTGGGGAACTCGATTCAAGTGGGTAGACTCAATGACCTTGCTGCCAGGTCATGGACCCACAACTTCGATGTTCTTGATTTGATGGTGGGAGGGATGTTAACATCAGTAGATAGACGCTCTGTTGCAGCCCCAAAACATCTAGCTTGATGGAGCTTGAGGTTGTCATCAAAAAAGAAGAATCGCTAATCTGCTCCGAGACCCACAACTCCAAACCCTTCTTTGAGGGTTTTAGTCAGTTCAGCATCATAACTAGAGCTAGAGTTCTGCTATCGATACCGTATATGATGAGATGGATATGGGTGTTGCATGCCCATTTGACGGGTTCGCCCAAGACGCTAACTTGGTGATTAGGCCAGAGAACAACTCATTTGATTTTATGGAAGTGCCCAAGTTGTGGGATCCTGGTGGATACAGAGGCTTCTTCATCTTCTTCGTCATCATCACCTATCTCTGCTTGTCATTGTCATCGGCTACAGTTCTTGGAAGAACTTGGAAGAAGCTTCCAGAGCTACTTCAAAAAATGGGTACATTAACATCTTGTTGGTCGTGATCTTGATGCCGGTCATGTCGGGTTTAACTCTAATCTCAATGGCATAGTCGTTGACTCACTTTATTATCATCATTATCCTCATCGTTGCTAGGGTTTTGCTTCGTCTGTTACATTTGTTCGGAAGCTTTCAGAGGAAGCTATGTTACAACAGAGGCAAGTGAGAAGTCCAACAGGCAAGGAGGGTAATCAACCGGGTCAGAACATTGGCCGGGTCAACCTATATGGCTTGCAGCCATTTAACTCAAGCAGGGCCGGGTGGCTTAGATTGCATGGCTGAGAGTTTCTTGGATTATCATATAAAAAAATAGTAATAATAACAATAATAATACAAAAAAAGAAAAAATATTATCTCACATTGCATTTTGACCTTGAAGACAAGGTCAATTTTAAAGGCGCGGGAGTTGTTATGAATCCAAATTAGTTAGTTAGGATATTATTAGTTAGTTGGTTTAATTATTATAATTAAATCTATAAATAGGAGAGTATTGTAAGAGAAAAGAATATAGAGAAGAATTAATTTCTCATTTGGGAGAGTTTTGGATTGCTCTCGAATTTAATCTAAATCCTTTTATTTTCTTGTATTTTCTTTCATTTTCTCGCCATCCAAACACCAATAAATGGATTCACTTCACAAAACCTACAGTATGCAAAAATAAATAAACTACCCACAGTGTGCCAAAAATGACAAAACATAAACTTCTAAGATGGTTTTTGGTGTGGACACCAGTAAAGCAAGTCAATATGGATGTGTATGGAGTATTATGGATTGATTATTAGTAACTAGTTTAGCGTAAGTATGGTTTATTTCATTTATTATTTAGACCCATTTGTTTTGTGCCACATTATTTTTGAGTTTGTTGTATTATAGGCCTTTTATGTTTTGACTCATGAATTTTATTATTTAAACCCTAATTGGGGTTAACAAAGATTATTGTTGAATGAATATTAATTAAACTTTTCTTTACTGCGTCTCTCTCTTCTCATCATCATCTTCTTCTTCTTCTTCTCCTTCTTAACCTAGTTTGCTTTTATCTATAGCAACCAACATCAGCTTCAGAATCAAAGCAACGCCTCCATCACTAAACCTTCATCAACTCAATACGTTATTCACTGTTACGCGTCCCTGAACCCTACTGTTCACCATGTTATGGTGATCAACAAGGACAACCCAAATGATTAGACCACGACGCCCACCAGACTTCGCTAATGGCGGCCATGTTAAGCCCAGAGCGTCGCCAACAAGCAACGAAGTTCCTCGACTCCCATTAACATCAACACCATCCTCATCGGTGTCGAATCTTCACCAAAGCACTGTTTCCAAAAACCAACAGAGCCTCGTTGCCAACTCGTTCACGAAGTAACCCAGTTGCCGACAACACCCTTGGCCCTTGTCCACATAGCAATCATTTGTTATTTAGACCTATTTGTGGTTTATTATGGGTTATTTCATTCATTATTTGGACCCATTTGTTTTGAGCCACATTGTTTTTGAGTTTATTTTATTATTATAGACCTTTTGTGTTTTATCCCATGAATTTTATTATTTAAACTCTAATTAAGGTTAACATAGATTATTGTTGAATGTTGTGTTACTCAGACTCTTTGGTTTGGGTAGCAGAACTCATGTCGACATGACACGACGCTGATACTGGTATAGGATCTGCGCTCGATGCGGAGTCCATACCTCAGACATGGCCAAAAAAACAAAGATGATGCAAAGGAGATAGAGACGAGACTTGGAGACTTAAGTTTTAAACAAAAACAAAGATAACCAGAGGGAGACTTCAGTTTTTGGCAAAGATAGAGCCAATGAGAGGGAGACTTCATTTTCCGACGAAGACGACTTCAGTTTACAAAGAGTGACAACAAGGCGACTCTTCAATTTCAAGAAGAGTTTTCGAAAAATGAAAAGGCGAAGAGAGTGATGACGAGGAGACTCTTCAGTTTTAAGGGGGTGTTTGGAAGAAAAAAGTTTGGCAAAAAGTACAATAAAAGTACAGTTGATTTAATATAAAGGTGATACATGTTAAAATTTAATTGAAAGAAAGTACAAAAAGTAGTTAAAATTTGGTGAAGTTTGATGAAAAATGGTGAACCAAACAAAGCATAAAAAGAGTTTCAGAAAAATGAAAACAAACAATCAGAGGTAGACTTTATTTCTGACGAAGACAAAGTAGCTAATTTAAAACCAATTGTTAAAAACCAACTGGTTAGACTTAAAGCCAATGGTTAAAAATCAACTGGTTAAGGGTTTTGTCTTCTTCCTTTAGTCTTTTGTGAAGCTGCATTAAATATAGGTTGCCAGTCTCAATAAGTAAATTAATTGCCCAAATATAATTGATTAAATTGACTTCAATCTTTTATCTTCTGTACAGCACATTATTACACACAAGTCATATGTCCTAAGTAAATTTAGCATGCTGACATAACTAATTAATAAGAAACGTTCACATGTGAGACTATTTCTCTTCTATATCTGTATTAAATATAAATTGTCCATTAATTAGTTTTAAAAAATAAAAATACTTTTTATGTGCCATATCCTCATACTCATATTTACAATTTGGACACTTTTTTTAGCTGAGTCTTCGTATCCAAAAGTATAGATAATAGGTGAATCCAACATTCAGATACTCACCCAAGTCTGACACCCGCACCTAAGTTCGAGCAATATAGGATGAATGCATATTAATTAAACTTTTCTCTTTGTTGTTGTGTCTCTCTCTTCACTACCTCTTCTTCTTCTCCTTCTTAACCTAGTTTGCTTTCATCTATAGCATCCTACATTAATTTTAGTATCAGAGCAAGATCTCCATCACTAAACATTCATCATATCAACATGTTATTCACTCTTAAGAGCCCCTAAATCCTACTGTTCACCATGCTGTGGCGATGAACAACGACAATCCAAATGACTAGACCACGACGCCCACCAGACTTCGCCAACGACAGCCATCATTTAGCTTGGAGCGTAGCTGACAAGCAAAGAAGTTCCTCGACTCCCACTGACATTAGCAACATCCTCATTGGTGTCGAATCTTCACCAAAGCATAGTTTCCAAAAAACAACAGAGACTCGTTGCCAACTTCTTCATGAAATAACCCAATTGCTGACAACAACCTTGGCCCTCGCCCACATCACAATCATTAAGACCCAAACGGAAACCTTAACAAGCACCTCAACAATCGAAAAAAAAATAAAAAAAAAAACCTCTTCCAGTCACTGCCAAGGCTAAATAACACTACCATTGTGATCACCTCCCTCCAGCAACCTGAATCGAACTTCCAATGAGGCTCCAACGCAGCTCTAGCGAGCTCTTAAGCAATCTCAAGCGGCCCTCCAAGGCAACTCTAGCGAGCTCTTGAGCAATCCAGAACACCAACTCGATCCATTTTGCAGATTCCACGTCAATAGTACATAGTCGACTAACAATTCAAATGGTAACCTCGTTCCAAAACATTTTTGTTGTTATTAACAACTCACTTATCTTAGCATTTAACTGCGTTATTTTGTGTATTGGACTCTATCCATTCTAACACTCCTTTTTCTCAAGTTAATCCCAACCACTACCCCACACTTGCTGCCTTCTTTTCTATTATTCCTCACTATTTTCTCTTATTTCTTAGAAGCCTTGAAAAGTGAGAGGAAAATCCTTCACTTGATATCCCTTTAAACTTGATACATTTTATTGGTGTTTTGATCCCTCATTTAAAATAAAAAATTAAAAATAAAAAAATAACAGTAAACAGCACTATTAACTTCGCCTATGTTGGGGTTTTCTTAACATAACTGGTCCCAAGCCCGGATAAAGGAGAAGAGTTGTGCGTTAGGTAGCCAACAGCCAGCATAATATTCAGTTGAGTTTGTTTCATAGATTTGAGATCTAATAAAATTTCGTGGGAGCGTACCCTGCTTAGCGACGGGCTGTATGGTCCACGTACAGTGATAAATAAGCAAGAACCGCTACATCAATGCCCGAGTGCAGTGTTAAATAGGCAAGGGTCCTCACACTTTCTTGGATGAGTGAGGGGGGTAAGGAGGCTAGTCCAAAATAGAAAACTGAGATTAGGTACTTAGAATATTGGGAGTCTAACTGAAAAACTTATGGAAGTGGTAGATACAATAGAAAGGAGACAAATCGTAATTGCTTGCTTGCAAGAGACAAAATGGATGGGACAGAAAGTTAAAGATATTGAGAGGACTGGGCATAAATCATGATATACAAGACTTAATAAATCAAGAAATGGGATTGGTATAGTGGTAAGTAAGGAGCTCAAGGAAGATATAGTTTATGTAAAGTGATGTGGAGATAGAATTATTGCAATTAAGTTAATATCAGGAGAAGAAATAGTGAACGTAATTAGTGCTTACGCCTCTCAGGTGGGTTTAGGAGATGGACAAAATGAGAAGTTTTGGGAAGGCTAAGAAAGAGTGCTACTAGAGATACCCCAATGAGAGATGGTCTTCATAGGAGGAGACTTGAATGGTCATGTAAGACGCGATGTAGATGGATACACAAGAATACACGGAGGTTATGGATATAGTAATAGAAATGAAGAAAAGAAGGATATCTTGGAGTTTGCAGTGGCTTATGATCTTATGGTAACTAACACCTTTTTTAAGAAGAGAAAGGAACGTTTGGTGACTTATAAGAGTGGCTCCTCAATGACACAGATTGACTTCTTCTTAACTAAGAAAAGAGACCGTCTAGCTTGTAAAGATTGCAAAATTGTACCGAGGGAGAGCTTGACTTCCTAACATAAGTTGTTAATCCTAGATGTGCAGGTCCAGAGGTGAAATAGTAGAAAGAAGAGAGGTATAAATGCTCAAGGACGACATGGTGAAACTTGAAAGGTAATAAGTTATTAACACTAAGGGAAAGAGTACTAGATGAAGACGTTTAGGTGGTAAATGAGAGTGCAAATATTGTTGAATGGTCGGACCTCTTTGGCCTGCTTTACTAGTGTTCGCACCAACTTTCTCATAGTGGGAAAAACTTGGCTTTTGATGAAGAAGTGCCATGGAGACTCTCATAAAACTCTATCTGGTCTAGATTAAGCTGTTGTAGTATCTCGATAGGGATCCAAATGCAATCAAAAACTGGATAACCAACCCAACGAACCAAAAACCATTTAATCACACTGTCCTTGGTGAAATCAACCTTCTTATCAAAAATAACATTAATTTTATCTTTGTGTACAGGAATTGGCGATAATGATAAAATAGTAGGTATCAAGTCTAGGCGATGGTAAACAACTGGGCATCAAAAGGTTCATCAAGGGGAGTAATGTGCCTTTTGTAGGCAAAAGGTCCTCAACATTAAAAGTGGGGGGCTAAAATCAAAATGTGAAGGAATATCAATAACATAAGCATTTGATCCCACCCGTTTTAATATTTTAAAGGGACCAACACTACAAGCTTGTAATTTTAAAACAGATCCAAGAGGAAACCGTTTCACCCTTTTTCTAATCATCAACATTAAAAGCAACATGTCTTTTATGTAGATCAGCTTTAAATTTATATGTCGCATTAATTGCCTCTAGTCGCTTATTGATATGAACATGCAAGTCTCGAATAAGTTGCACAAAAGTATTGGCTGACTCAGACACTCTAGTAAATGGAGACGTGTGAACTAGGTCTAGAGGCTTTCGGGGTTTATAACCATGCAAAACTTCAAAAGGCTCATTCCTATAGACCTATTCACGGAATCGTAGGCGAATTGAGTGATAAGCAAGATTAAGTCCTAATTCCTATGATGATCTTTAACGAAACACCTTAAGAGATTTCGTAAGCTACGATTAAGAACTACTATTTGGCCATTAGTTTGGAGGTGATATGTTGTGAAAATTTTGAGTTTCGTGCCAACTAGATGCTAAAGAGCTTTCCAAAAATGGCTTGTGAAACGAACATTCTTGTCAATCACAATGGTTTTTGGAAGACCGCATAACTTGACAATCTCAGAAAAATATAGCTTGGCCACTCTAGAGGCATCAGAAATTTTACTACATGGGATAAAGCGAGTCATCTTAGAAAAATAATCTACCATTATAAAGATAGAATCATGTTTCTTAGGTGTGCACAGGAGTCCTAAAATGAAGTCCATACTAGCATCTTGCCATGGATAACTAGGAATAGGAAGGAAGGTATAAAGACTTATATTTTGCTTCCTATGCTTAGCTAATTGGCAAGTATGGCATAGACCCACTATCTTACGAAGATCTTTCTTCAAACTCGGCCAGTAAAACTGACGCTCAACTCCCTGAATGGTCTTATTATGTCTAAAATATCCAGAAAAAGCTTCAGCATGAATATCCCACATAAGGAAATCTCACACTGAGGTCCTTGTATGCAAAGCTACCCATCTTGAAAATGGAACCTATCAAAAACATTAGACTTTCCACTTCATAGCTCCATAAAGATCTCTCCAAAATTGGGACACGACTCATACTCATCTTTATGGTTGTTTCGAAAGCAATAGATTTAGTCCTAGGACTACGCTTTCTAACTTGCCACACTATAGGATGAATCCTACTAAGCATGTTGAATTACAAACGCAAATTAGTGAACCCCATAAAAATGGATTTATTAGAGAGAGCTCGAGTCCCTATGCTACCTCAACTCTCTTAATTCTAAAGAAAGATGGCTCATACGAAATGTGTGTGGACAATAGGGGTATAAACAAAATAATTGTGAAGTATCGTTTTCCTATCGCTAGGCATGATGATATGTTAAATATGATGGTTGATGCCATAATATTTTCCAAGATTGATTTGAAAAGCAGGAACCATCAAATTAGAATTTAGCTAGGTGATGTGTGGAAAACTGCTTTTAAGACCAAAAATAGCCTTTATGAGTGGCTAGTCATATCTTTTGGTCTTTCAAATGCCCCTAGTAGTTTCATGAGAGTGATCACCCAAGCACTTAGGCCATTTATGGGAAAGTTTTGGTAGGTTATGTTGACGATATCCTTATTTATAGCAAAAATAAGAACAACATTTGGACCGCCTTACTCAAGTCTATGCCACCCTTAGGAAAGAAAGCCTTTATGCCAACTAAAGAAGTTTACATTCTTAACTAACAAGATTGTCTTCCCAGGATTTGTGGTGTCTGTTGAAGGAATTATTACTGACCCCTCAAAGGTTAAATCCATTTTAGATTGACCTGAACCCAAAACTATTCATGATGTGTGAAGTTTCCATAGGTTAGCTAATTTTTATCACCGATTCATTAAAGGGTTTAGCAAAATTGTTGCCAGTCGCACGAAATGCATGAAACAAGAAGAGTTTAAGTGGACGAGGAATGCTACTAAAGCCTTTGAGGACATCAAGAAAAGAATGACTAAATTCCTTGTGTTGCGACTCACTAATTATTCGAAAGTCTTTGAGATAGAGTGTGATTCATTGGGAGTAGGTATCGGAAGAGTACTCAGTCAAGAGTGTCACTCTATCGCTTACTTTAGTGAGAAATTGTGTGAGACTAAACATTAGGCCTTATGTTACCTTTGTTCTCAAAAGAAATTGAACCGTAGGAATGGTAGGTGGATTGAGTTCTTGCAGCACTATTCTTTCATTTAAAGCATAAGTCAAGGGTCGACAATAAGGTAGCTAATGCCCTTAGCATTGTGTGTCTTTACTTTTTGTCATGAGCGTTAAGGATATAAGCTTTGAGAGGCTTAAGAATGAGCATGAGTCATGTCCCGACTTTGGAGACATCTTTCCAGAGTTAGGGAATGGGAAATCTGAAGTTTTTGACAAGTTCCATCTTCAGGATGGATTCTTGTTTATGGCCAATAAATTTTGCATCTCCAGGACTTGAGATTTCCTAGTGTGGAAAGTTCATGCTAGAGGCCTTTCTAGACAATTTGGACGTGACAAGACAATAGAGGAAGTTAAACGTCAATTTTACTAGTCGAGTTTGAAGAAGAATGTCGATAAAATAGTGGGTCAATACCTACCAGTTAGCTAAGGATAGAAAGCAAAACACCGGTCCTTATACCCTAATGTCGATAAAATAGTGGGTCAATACCTACCAGTTAGCTAAGGATAGAAAGCAAAACACCGGTCCTTATACCCTCCTTCCTATTCCTAGTTGTCCTTAGCAAGATGTCAACACGGATTTTGTTTTAGGACTTCCTTGCACACCTAAGAAACATGATTCTATCCTTGCAGTGGTCGATCATTTTTCTAAAATAACTCACTTTATCCCTTATAGTAAAACATCTAATGCTTCCAAAGTCGCCAAATCATACTTTTCTAAAATTGTTAAGTTATATGGTCTAACTAAAACCACTGTGACTGATAGGAAGGTTCATTTCACAAGCTATTTTTGAAAAACTCTTTGGCATCTAGTTGCTACAAAACTCAAATTTTTCGCTATCACTCTCAAATTGATGGCCAAACAAAAGTTCTTAATCGTAGCTTAAAAAATCTCTTGAGGTGTTTGGTTAAAGATCATTATAAGAATTGGGACTTAATTTTGCCTATCGCTCAATTCGCCTATAACAACTCCGTGAATAGGTCTATAGGAATGAGCCCCTTTGTAGTTGTGCATTGTTATAAACCCCAAAAGCCTCTGGATCTAGTTCCCGAGTCTCCATTTGCTAGCGTCTGAGTTGGTCGATGCTTTTGCACAACAAATTCAAGACTTGCATGTTGATATCAATAAGAAACTAGAAGCAATTAATGCGACATATAAACTTAAAGTTGATTTACATAAAAAGACATGATGCTTTTGATGTTGATGATCATGTGATGATTAGAATAAGGTCGAAATGGTTTCCTCCTGGATCTGTTTTGAAGTTGCAAGCTCATAGTGCTAGTCCTTTTAAAATATTAAAACGGTTTTGATCAAATGTATATGTTATTGATATTCCTTCACATTTTGATTTTAACCCCAATTTTAATGTTAAAGACCTTATTGCCTACAAAAGATACATTACTCTCCCCAATGAAACTTTTGATACCCCAGCAGTTGACCATCACCCAGACTTAATACCTACTACTTCATCATTATCACCAATCGCTACATGCAATGATAAAATTGATGCTATTTTAGATGAGTAGGTTGATCTCACTAAGGATGGCATGATTCAATGGTTCTTGGTTCATTGGATTAGTCATCCTATTTTTTTATTGCACTCAGATCCCTATTAAGACACTGCAGCAGCTTGATCCAGAACAGGTGGAGCTTTACGAGTCTCCACGCCACCTCCTCGTCAAAGCGGAGTTATTCCCACCCAGGGGAGTTGGTGCGAACACCTATAGAGCAGGCCGATATGGACTTGTGTATAGATGTCAGACCAAAGAGGGCTAACCATTAGAACTATGAATTGATTATTAGTCGATGGTTTAGCGTAATTATGGTTTATTTCATTTATTATTTGAACGCACTTGTTTTAGGCCACATTATTTTCGAGTTTGTTTGATTATAGGCTTTTTATGTTTTTGCCCACGAATTTCATAATTTAAACCCTAACTAGGGTTAACAGAGATTATTGTTGAATTAATATATTAAACTTTTCTCCTAGCTTCTGTGTCTCTCTCTTCGCTGCTTCTTGTTCTTCTCCTTCCTAACCTACTTTGTTTTCATCTATAGCGCCCTATATCAGTTTTGCTTCTTAGCCTCTATTGATTGTCCCTCCCAAAACCCCAAAAATATTGCCTAAGCTAGAGACCTCCATTGACCTGGCACCATCCTAAAATCAGTAAACTACCAACAGTATGCAGAAATGACAAAAGAGTCATAACCTTCTAGGAGAGTTCCGATTCTTAGCCTCCATTGATTGTCCCGCCCAAAACCCTAAAATATTGCCTCAGCTATAAACCTCCATTGAATTGGCACCATCCTAAGTGGCATTCTACTTGCTAGTAGTCCTCAGTTCTTCCAATAGTAAGCTCCCTGGTAATTGCAGCTCGAAAGTGTGGCCTTCACCCACACCATCAGAACTAGGTTCAAATGCCTTCTCTTAATTATGCCCCTTATACAACTCACCAAATAAAATTGTGGCGGGAAACATTAGAGGCAAAAGGGTTAAGGCTAAGTCGTTGCAAAAAGGAATACATGGAATGTAAGTTTAGCCAAAATAGGACTGCTAGTAGTATAGAAATAAGTTTGGACACTCAAAAGATTATAGAAAAAAAAAACTTTAGATACCTTGGATCTATGGTACAACAGAATGGAAGGATTGAAACGGATGTAAGTCACAAAATGCAGGCCGGGTGGACCAAATGGAGGAGTGTTTCAGGTGTCTTATGTGGTCGAAAAGTTCCCCTCAAGGTGAAAGGAAAGTATTATAAGGTGGCGGTAAGACCAGCGTTATTATATGGATTAGAGTGTTGGGCAGTAAAGTATAATCATGTTCAGAAGATGGCAGTTGCGGAGATGAGAATGTTAAGATGGATGTGCGGAATAACAAAGAGAGATAGGATTAGGAACGAGGAGATTAGGAACAAAGTAGGAATAGCACTGATTGAAGATAAAATGAGAGAGAATCAACTAAAATGATTCAGTCATGTTAGAAGACGTCCAACGGAAACACCAGTTAAATAATGTAAAAGTATGAAGATTGCCAGGAGTAAGAGAGGGAGAGGCAGACCCAAGAACAATTGAAAAGTAATTATTAAACATGACCCTGCCTACAGAGATTTAACGAAAGATATGGCCCTTAATAGATTTGATTGGCATCGTCAAATCCATACACGTAGTGAGAAAAGGCTTGGTTTGGTTTGATTTGGTTTGGTTTGGTTTGGTTACATCCCATTGAGCTAGCTACGATGAAATCTTGAAAGCAATTTCCTAGTAAACAATGAGTAACACACAATGTTGGATATACACAAAGCTCAAAACAGTTATGAAGAAGCGTTAAAAATTATAAACTGTCACCACTAGAAAAATTTTAAAAATAAAATAAAGGAAAGAAAGAAAGAAATGAGGTAGGAGGCAACCAGCAGAGTCAGTGCTTTGCTCATTTTACACGTGGTATAGTGGTGCAACACAAATGAAAATGCAATAGATTATTGAGCAAGAATTTATCCATGCCATAATCAGGAAAATAGAAACTAATGTAAAACCAAAGTTAAAATATAACATTGCATATTGTAATGGAACAATAACAAGTAATTAACTGATTTTTCCTGTCAAAGAATTATTCTGATTTTGCTTAAGTCATATAAATATTACCTGATTTCTAATATCCAATGAAATTATATTATTAAAGCAGTCAACTCAAAACTAATTGACTATGGGTGGAGAGGACCTATTGGAATCTTACACCGGTGTGGGAGTGTTGATTTTACCGACGTGGGATAAATCCCAATATATATGATTTTGAAATAGCTTGATATGCATTGTTAGACCCATTTCCTAATAATTTAAGCTTTTAGAATAATTGGTGACTTAACACAGTATTAGAGCTCTGGTTCTAGGAAGTTCTGAATTTGAATCTTGTTATTCTCCATTTATTGTTATGTACTTTGTTTGCTTCTATTGGTACACCTTATTTGATCTGGTTCGTTTATCTCTACTCCATGTGCAAATTGGGGTTGCCCGTCAGAGAAATTGTTGAAATAGTTTGATATATATTGTTGGATCAATTTCCTAACAGGTTAAACTTTTGGAATAATTGGTGATTTAACATATGAAATATACCCCAAAAAAAAAAAAAAAAAAAGTTCTAAAATGAAGTCACTTACATCCCAGCACTCTTAGCTGCACAAACTCCCGACGGTGCATCTTCAAAAACAAGAATATTTTGTGGATCTATTGGGTCACCCTGTTCGGCCAAAACAATTATGACCCAAATACACACATTTCCAAATATCTTGTAGAAAGGAAACTATGAAATAGAGTTGCAGATAATATGACAAATTCCAGTAGAACAATCAACTTGAAAATTTAGAAAGTATTCATCGTGTAGTAATACCTCAAATCTTTTGGCTGCTGCCAGGAATATATCCGGTGATGGTTTGCCTTGCTTAACTTCTGGATCATCACCAAGAACAACATGATGCATCAATGAAAAAAGTTCACCATGTTTTCGTGTTTTCAATTCAAAGTGTAGCCTGTGAGAACTGGAAGATATATCTTCAGATTAGTAATGAATATGACATTCTCAGCATTTCATAGTTCAACTAACTTTGCAGGTCTACGTCTTTCAAATCTCACTAAAGGAAACAACAGAAACAAAAAGGGAAATAAAAATAATAGATAATACCCTGACGCCAAGCAAATTGGTATTCCATTTGCATGGAGGTGTCTAATCAAACGGCTAGCCCCTAAGAGAAGAAAACAAAATAATAATAAGTAATAAATGACAACAATAGTAATAATAAAAATAAATTAAAAAAAAAAAAAAGCCAGCAATTGATTTCTGGTAACAAGAAAGACAAGACTAATAAAATAAATAGCAACAATTAGTCCAAGAATTCCAAACTATTCACATACTAGATATGTACTTGAATGAAGAATCTCTCCAACATACTTCTTCATGACTAGAACTAACTAAATCTACAGGGTGAACTATACACTAAAATAGTTGAACTAGTGCAGTTGTGTAGCATATATTGGACTGCAGGACTCCCTTGGAATAAAAAATTACTTGAACTATTGTCATTAAGCTTTCAAAGACCTCAATTATTTATTGCTACTATTTATAGGGGAGGGCAACCCACGAAAGGTCCCAACTCCTATGCACATGTGATAAGGAGATGAGGCTTATTCTGTTTAGTCTCACCTGCCTGATGATAGTAGTTGTCCTCCAAACAAGTAGTGGTACATTACCTTCTTTTGCAGGGCCAAGTGTGTAGAGATTGTACTTGTTGGAATGGTTAGTATTAAAGCATCCAACTTAAAAACAATTTTTAAGGAGTATAGATTCATTAGAATCTATTAGAAACTTGACCAATATGCCAAAAGACCCAAGCCTGATGGGAAATGTGAGATCAATTCCCATATTCTAGGACCGCAACATATCACCAAGCTTCCAAATCCAATGTCCATGGCGGCTCTCACTTTAGATAGTTTTCACTCTGGCTGTGGGTAACTTTTTTTCTCTTTGGATGGTTCACACTCTACTCCAGGTAACTCTTTCCTAAATAGCCCTTATCATGACTCGAACTCAAAACGTGGAAGTTGCTCTGATACCAGGTTGTTAGCAGCTCTTGCACGGGATCTAGTCAAGGGGCCCTACACCTGGAAGTCCATTGACAGATCAAACTTGGAACTCCTTCTGCCCTTCTTACCTATTATGTAAAACAGTGAGGGCTCCTTAGAGAGAACCCTCCAATCTCTAGATTTTAAGGAAGTAATTTTGGAAATTCAATTTGTATTTTTTATTCCCTTCTTAGTCTTTAAATAGGAATACATTCGAGTTTGAAATACAAATTCAGATTTTGAATCATAACAGCTTCCTAATAATCTGGAAATTCGAAAAGGAAAACTAATTTTGATTCACAACATCTTCCTAATAATCTGGAAAATCAAAGAGGAAAACAAATCATAACAACTTCCTAATAATCTGGAAAATCAAAGGGGAAAACTAACAAATAACAAACTTGAATTCTAATAGCCATGAATTGTCTCATAGCAGCAAATCTAATCTTCAACAAATCCTTCAGCACCGTGATACAACTCCGCCCCTGAAGACTTATTCAAGGAAGAGGGGGAGGTCACGTGACAAGCAGCAAAGGGCTGAAGATCAGATCCAACTGGGACAAATTCTTGGTCCACTTAACCCACTTTCTGTTGTGCCAGAAGAAGGGTTCCAACTCCCTTAATTTTCTGCACGTCTCCCACTACTCCAATTTTATCACTTCTCCCACTACCCCAACTTTGCCATTTTTTTAGCAATTTCCTTTTTTTTAGGGATTTAGTTATGATAATACCCTATGATATGCATTATAAATATCCTGGGAAGTGTCATGAATTATCATCTGGAAATATCAATTGAATTGTCATCTTGGAGATTTGTCATCTCGAAATGGACTAGCTTATTAGTTGTTTTTGTGTTGAAGATTCTTGCACCTTTACAGCTAATATTTTCTTTCCCTTTTCACCCCTTTTTCTTCCCTATTCTTCCCTTATATCTGTCACACCGCTTCTCTTCTTGCCACGTGTAAATCTTCTATAAACATGTCTGAAGGGAATAATTTTGACTGCATCCATCTAAATCCCACTAGCAGTAATTGGACCAGTATCGACTAAGGGCATTACATTACCCACCCCCAACACGCCCCCTCATATGTGATTCTCGCTCACATGTGGAGAGAAAGACAGTGCACCCAGTACAAAGAAGTATACAACCAAAAGATACTAAGAAGTGAAAGGGGAGAGTCTCCTCCCAAACCTAACTCTGATAATATATAAAAGTGTCCAACTCAGCACCAGTTGGTAATGAGTGAAAAGGCCCGTTACAATCTTATACCAGTTTAGGAAACTTGATTTTATTGATGAGGGATAAATACCCAACAATTAGTCTTTCACGTTAAATGTTGTCTCGTAGCCAACATAGCAGATATCCTTTTTCTTTTAAATTGACAAGGATTCAAGTCCTTCAAGGAAGAACATGAGAAGCCACTCTTGAGACGTCTAGTTCCAACCATGAATTCACAAATCCCTAATGATCCTGTGCTAAAGATGGAGAACCACCGTACCCTACAGGTGCTTATGAGTGGAGAACTACCCCTTGAGGCTTCCTTGGGTCTTCCTCCTAGCCTAGGGTGAAGGAGAAATTTTTTGGAGGCTAAGGCTGTGTTTGGAAAGCCAGCTACTCAGCTTTTTTTTTTGTCTTTTTCTACAATTACTAAACTTATTATCTTACATTTTAAACTTCTTTTAAACTATAAAGGGCAAAACTGTCAAATTACTCTCAAATAAAAAAATCAGCTATTAAAAATCTAACTTTTTTCTCTTCTCAAACACAAAAAAAGCTGAGTAGCTGGCTTCCCAAACTAAGCCTAAGTATGGACAACTTGTGAATGCACTCAGTACAAGGTCACCTGGTGAGTCAATTAATAGAAATACCTTAGCGGAGAGAACTCAGTAGAAGACCGCCTGGCGAGTCACTCAATGGAAATGCCTTAGTGGACAGAGTCCACATGGAGAGAGGGAGCTAAGTGAAAAGTTCCCTTGGGTGTAGAATATCAGCTTCAATTTCCCTCCAGAAGAGAATCCCAAAGGTCTTGCAAGGCAGTCAAAATCATCCTGTAATAAAACTATCCTTTTGTTCCCACAAGATCTATTCAATTTTTCTAAATCAATTGAAAAAAATATAGATCTGACCTTGTATACCACCTCAGCAAAAGATTTCACTTTCCTCTAGAAGCAATTGAGAAAACACCTTTTCTCTTTAATTATTGAAAGTAGGAACATATTTTCTTTCTAATTATTGTTGAATTTAAACTTTGGTTTTGTTTTGGTGATCACTAAAAACCTGTTACCATAAATTCATGAGTAGAAAATACCTGAAATACTTTCATTTTGATTTTCAATCTTATGACATGCATTATGTCAATTGGAAAGAAATTTGTTAACCGTAAAATTTCTAGAGTGTTCATTTTATTGATTTTAATGATAATAAACGATTGTTTAGAAAAAGAATTTCATGAACACATATACTTTATGTTCAAGAAAAAGTCTAATACTCCAAAGTTCCATATATTACTCTTTCTAACAGATTTGATGTAAAAACATCGATTAACAAATAGTTTGATACTTTTTGTGAATATAATTTGGTTGAAAATATTTATTGAAGATTTACTTACAATACATGTGAGCCTTTATGTTTTTTCCATACTCTTTGTATTTTAAAGTTAATAAGTTTTTAGTTATGGAAGTATTTTGGAGTTTGGTCAACACAAAGGATGGTTCTATACTCCAAAGTTAAGTTTCCTATACAAACTCAATATATGTTGAACTGGGGATAAAAAATTTTTACTTAAAGCTGAAAGATTAGGAACCAAAGAATGCATCCAAACACCAGTATTGGTCCATCAAAAATACTTTAAGTAACCGTAGAGGCACGTTATGGATAACCCGTTCAGTTTTCCTTCTTTTCTTTATAGGTTTTATTTTTTGTAATAGAGCTATATAAACTGAAAAATGAAATAAATCCATCTTGAAAATAAATAAATAAAGGATTTAATGCTTCAAATATTTAAGTACCTGGCATTAGCTCACTAGTTGGAAACAAGCTTCGCAACATCTCCTCTCTTTCCACAAGAAAATCCTCAGCTGTAAGGGAGTCACTGATTCCAGTCTCGTTAACAAATACACGAGCAGCTTCTATTGCTTTCCTTCCCATCATTTTTGCCTTGAGAGACCAATCAAAAGTTTTATTGTATCTTGCAAGAATAATTTCCTGGACTTCAGTATAGAATCTCTCTGTATCTGCAGAAATTAAAACCAGCACCAGACTTTAGCTTCTCTTTCCAAAGTTTAATTGATGTATAAGCCTCCAACTAGCAATTATGGAACTGGAATATTCAATAAAAATGCAGACTAAAAAACTAACAAAAATTAAAAAAAAAAAAAAACAAAGATGAAGAAACTGTATAATATTCTGACAATTCTTTGTTGTACGAACCATATGCATTATTTGTAAAACTTTAATATCTACTGAAAAGATTAAAGGATCCTTCAACAATTTTTTTAATTGAGAAGCTGAAGGTGCCTATCATAAAACAATTACCCTTTCACATGAATCATATGTGTTACTCGTAAAATTTTAATATCTAATGAAAAGATTAAACAGAAGGATCCTTCAACAAATTTTTTAATTGAGAAGTTAATGGTGTCTCTCATAAAATTTATTTACTTATTATTTTTGCATATTTCTTATTATTACTCCATATTTTATTCTAGTTTTTTCAACTAGTGTAACGTTTGCACTGCAAAAAGTAACTATAGAATACAAATTTCACAAAAATATCCGAAAATTGTAGCAAAATATCTTGCTTTATATATATATATTGATACCAAAATATCTTATATTTTCTTATTTTATACAAATATATGTGTCACTGAAAATTAGAAAACAATAATTATTCAATATACTGTTAAAATATAAGAAAATAATTTTGATCACCAAGAATGCAAGAAGATTAAAAAGGATAACTCTCTAGGAAAAAAATATCAAAAATTCTATATACTAAACATTTCAAACTAACAAACATCATAAGAAAATATTGCAAAAATTAAATGTTCTAATAATTGACATAGACAAATTTTAGATTACAAGTCCAAAAATAAAAATTCATAAAATAACAAAAAAGTATACATTGAATAGACTAGTTTTTAAACCTCTTGCTAAGGGTCGTTTGTTAATGCTTTGTTTTACGTAGTCATGTAATTGTTTTCAAAATTTTGAAAACTAGAACAAAAACATATTTGGTAACAGTTTTGTTGCCTTATTTTTGCAAATAGTTTCCAAAAATTTTAAAAATTATGAAATAGAAAAAAGGTTTTTTCACTTTTTTTTTTAATACAAAGGGAATCCTTACCTTTAGTGGAACTAATCTTTTTGATTCCTGACCCAACCTAAATTTTTCACTAGTAACCCTACAAGAGCCACCATCACTCACCCACAACCACCGTCAATACTATATATCGCTACCATTGCCCTTCTTCATCAGCACCAATAGTCACTCTATCACTTTCTACCACTGTTACCGCTACGACCATCCACCCCATCATCACCACTATCGTCGTAGCCACCATCGCAACCGTCTTATCCCCCATTATTGCTACCACACCACCTCCTCATCACCCACTGTTGCTGCCACCACTATCACCATCCACCCCACCATCACCACTATCACCACTATTGCAACTGCCACCATCACCGCTATTGCCACTGCCACCATCACCACCTCCTTATCACCCACTGTCATTGCCACCACAACCTTCTCTAGTTTGGATAACTTGTTTGTTGGTCTAGAGCAAATCTCATCCTCAAAAACTAACTTGTAGGGTGAGACATTCCCTCACACTTACATACTGACTACTAGTCCCTTCCACAGCCAATATGGGACACCCCAAAAATCTCTCCCTTCACAGATCAAGCCTTGAGTCAGAGGCAACGACAACTTATTCCTCCTGATGGACCAAGATTATTGGTAAACCTGAGCTCTGAAACCAATTGTTAAGTAATCTTGGGTCTTTTCATCCCTAAAAGCTATCTCATGAGGTGAGGCTTTCTCTTACATTTATATACTAACCACCAGCCCCTTCCACAACTGATGTAGGACTACTCCAACAATCTCTCCTCTACACATCGGGCCTTGGGTCAGAGACAGCGACAGCGACAACCTGGTTTTTCCAATGAACTGAGATTAACGACAAACTTGGGATCTGAAACTAGTTGTTGAGTAATTTTGGATCTATTTCATCTCAAAAACTAGCTCGTAGGGTAAGGATTTCCTTCACAATTATATACGAACCACCAGCCCCTTCAACAACTGATGTGGGAACACCCCAACATAGCTTGAAATTATAAAGGGAACAAATGCAAAGAAGTAAAAACAATGATGATTAAATATACTTGCATTTATCTTAAAAAGTTAAAATAAGAGATTCTTTTGAAAACATATGCAATGCGACTAAAAAGATATGGGATAAGGCAAAGCATTTTTTGGCTTATCCATGGGATTTGGTAAGCTCTGCGGGAATTCCTTTGTTTCCAACCAAATACTATTGGGTGGAATGTTGCTCCTAATTACCTTTATTTTTGTATTTCGCATCTGCTATTTTCTTTTCTTTTTTTTTTTTTTTGTTTTAATCTTGTATTTTTGTCCTAGTGGACTTCTTATCCACCTTTGATGTACTTATGTTCTTTTATTTTTTTAGTTAGAAGTCTTAAGAGGAGATTTAAACGGTCATGTAGGACGCGATGTAGACGGATACATAGGAGTACATGGGGGATATGGATATGGTAATAGAAATGAAGAAGGGAAGGATATTTTGGAGTTTGCAGTGGCTTACGATCTCATGGTGAATAACACATTTTTTAAGAAGAGAGAGGAACATTTGGTGACTTATAAGAGTGGCTCCTCAAGGACACAGATTGACTACTTTTTAAC
>JAVXUM010000046.1:10284792-10305977 GCA_035590655.1 Pouteria glomerata
TGGGTGTAGCAGGGGGGTCGAGCGCCCAAGCCTGGATCAGGTCGGGCGCCCCCAGAGAGGGTGTTTTCCTATGAACAGCAGCTCGGGCGTCCGAGGTCCTTGGGCGGGCGCCCTACCTCGGGTAAACAGTGCCCGGGCGCCCAAGCCTTCATCAGGCGGGCGCCCTCAGCGAGCAAAAATGCTCCGAGTTTTGTCTAACTTCCAGTTTTTGCTTCATTCTTCTATTTCTACTCATTTTTATGTACAACTTTCCATTTTTACACATAATTTTGCATCTTCTAAGATCACTCTAACCCAAATTTCTCATCATTCCCTTCCCTCTCCTCCCATCATTCATTACCAAACATTTCACACTCAATCATCACCACTTGTCCTAACTATGTTCCAAGGTTTGGTTAGTTCTCTACACCACAACATGAAGTTCTCTACTTTTCATCACAACTACTAGAATTCATGGGAGATGAAGAAGACATAAAATTGATACTAGGAGGAGTTTCCCTACCTTAAGTTTGAGATCAATTCTTCAACACACTTTAAGACTTCCCAAGATGAAGTCATCTTTCTCCACTAGCTTCAACTCTTCCAAAACTTCAAGCACTTGAGTTCTTCTCTTGACTTCTCCTTTCTCTTAGCTCTCCTTCCATTCCTCTTTTTGGTTTTCTTCCTTCTTTTTCAAATTTTTTCCCAACCTCACTTCAATGGCCGAATGGCCTTTCTTTCTCCAAATTGGTTCCTCTCTCTATTTCCTTATGCATTTATTCATAAAGTAAATATCTCACCAACCAAATGCATATACTTATATATATCAATACACACTCATGGCCGGCCAAAGCAATTCTCACCATAAATCCATCAACTTATATACATATATGTACATATAAGTCTTCCATGCATTTAACTAGGGGGTCCCACCAAACTTTAATACAAACTTGACTTTTATTAAGCAACAAACAAACAAATTTGGAAACCAAGGCATGGGGTGGCCAACCACTTCTCTTTCTCTACCCCTCTTGCTCACATTAATATATATATATATATTGTTTAGGTGGAGTCAACAATTCAAACACTCATGGTTTGGTCCAACTTAAGTTTATTTAGTCCAAATGGAATGGACTTGGTCAAAATTTGGTGCCAAGCACCTTACATGGCCGGCTCTCTTTCTCCATTCTTATTTCCTTTTCACAATAGGTTAACCAATCTTCTTCCATGAGACCATCATCTAGCCGACCACCTCTTGAATGTCACATGCACCTTCTACTACCACCATGCACAAGCAAGACCATACATTCTAACTCCCAACACCTAGAACAACAACATGCATAACATAACCTTTGAAACAAAATAACACGTTCTACTCTCATCTCTAAGGTAATTTAAGCTATGATTTCCATTCATCCCAAATGGGAGGGTATCATAGTAAATAAGTACCCTACTTCGAAGAAGATTTGTAAGCAAAGTGAAGAATAATCTAAAGCGGAAATGGAATCGACGAATACACCAGAGCTTCTAAAACATCTTCAAAAAATAAAAATAAATAAACCTAAACTAAAAACTAAAAACTATGGAAAACGGCTGAGATGAAGTCTAAAAAAATGTCTCCCAAACTCATACAAGTGGTTGGCTTTTACAGCCTCCAATAAAACCCTAAATAAAAAGGACACACAGAGCCTTCATGGAGCCGCACAGTTCGGACCAAGGCTCAGGTGGTCCAGACCAACATGGCTAACTTCAATAATCTTCTTTGTCTGTTGGTTCGGACCGGCTAGGACGGTGGTCCGGACCACAACTTCTTGTCTTGAACTTCCAACATGATTTTGACCTTGAAGACGAAAGATTCAAGCTTCGGCTAAAACATGAAAGTTGTAGCCCTTCAAGTCTTCTTTCCAACCTAAAAGGAATCGTGTCAATTGAAGTTCTGACTGAAATAGGGTGTTGTACAAAATTCTGCTGCAACATATCTTCAACTGTTTTGAGCTTCAAGCCATTTTCTTCACTACAAATCATAATTATTTCCTCCGTTTTCCTGTATTTTAGAAACTAAATCCAATAATTAATAAAAATAGTAAAACTAAAAGAGTTTATTAAAATAATACATGATTTTATACTAAAATGTGAAGTTTGTAATTACATTTTTCAAGTGGAATCAGTCTCACATAGGACCAATTCAAGGAGCTCTTCAGAGATCACTTCTTCTCTTTGTCGCTACGGGATGCAAAAAAGGAAGAGTTTGCTAGCCTCATTCAGGGCAATATGACGGTGCTAGACTATGAGAGGAGATTCTCTGAACTATCCAAGTATGCCCCGAAGTTGATTTCTACGCCACGTTTGAGGTGTCGGCGGTTTGAGAGAGGTTTGAAGCCAGCGCTGAGAAACAGAATGGTCATGCTCGGGTTGGATGAGTACGAGTTGCTAATTAATCGAGTTATGACAATGGAGCGGGACCTTAATGAATCAAGAATGTTTGTAGAAGGTCACCGTGGAAAGAACATGAGAGGCCAGCAGGAGAGAGAGGCTAGTAGAAAGAAGCCAAAAGGAAGTACCTCTGTGGCTCCGGGACAACAAGCACAGCCTAACAGTACGGTTCCTCGATAGTCCAGGAGGGCTAAGACAGGTATGCCGGGACAACCCCTATGCTATCACTGTCGATAGCCGGGGCATCTAAGGTCGAATTGTCCCTTGTTAGCAAGACAAGGTGAAGTGACGGGGCCCGCGAGGAGTAGCTCGAGAGTGGACACTCGGCTTTGCTATCGGTGTGGCCAAGCATGCCATATTCAATGGTTTTACCCCCAGCTATTAATAGGCCCTGGAGGAAGAATGGGACCGGGAAGCCAAACCTTCTAAGGCAGTCATGCTCCCACCTCCCAATCAGTGTAACAGCAGCAACCACGGCCACGAGATCCCCCACCTGGGCCATCACAGAGTGTCACGATACAATTTCCATGGGGAGCTTCTCAAGGGCAAGGGCGAGTCTTTGCGGTAGCTCAACAAGAAGCACCGGTAGAACCGCTGGTCACCCGAGGTACTTTTTGGGTTTATTCCTCCTATGCTACTGTGTTGTTGGATATAGGGGCTTCCCATTCTTTTATTTATACACGATTTGTCACTGCATTGGGGTTAGAAACGACTGCCATGGATTTAGTGTTACATGTAGAAACTCCTGTGGCCGGCTTCTCCTCTCTAACTACTATGTGTAAGGGGTGTGAGATACGAGTCGAGGATATTTATGATGGGCAGGAATTAAGTTTCACTTTTGATTTGATTGTGTTGGAGATGAAAGGTTTTGATGTGATTTTTGGGATGGATTAGCTTGTGACTTACCAAGTCATAATTGATTGTTATACCATCAAAGTCTCGCTCTATACTCTCGAAGGCATTGTAATTAGCTTCCTTGCGAATCGTTGCAGCGTGCATGACTTATTCTTTGGGGATAGCCGGAAAAGGGTAGATTTATGTAGTGTCTTTGCCTGTATGGCGTTGGAGGACGAAGATGACAGGAGCCAAAAAGAACTACCCCAGGTGGTGAATGAGTTTCCCGACGTGTTTTCGGATGACTTGGTCGGATTACCGCCAGAACAGGAAATCGAGTTTTGTATTAACTTGATTTCGGGCACGGCCCCTATCTTCATCCCTCTTTACCAGTTGGCACCAGCTGAACTCGAAGAATTGAGAAAACAACTAGACGACTTGTTGGGGAAGGGGTTTATTAGGCCGAATACTTCACCCTGGGGTGCATCGGCATTGTTTGCTGCCAAGAAGGACAGGACGCTCCGAATGTGCATAGATTACCGGAAGCTAAACCGGATGACAATCAAGAACAAGTACCCATTACCGAGGATTGATAACCTCTTTGATCAATTAAAAGGATCTATGTGGTTTTTCAAAATTGATCTTTGGTCTGGGTATCACCAAGTATGTATTCAGGAAGCGGATATCCCAATAATAGCATTTAGAACTCGGTATGGCCATTAGGAGTTCTTAGTGATGCTATTTGGGTTAACCAACGCATCAACAATCTTTATGGACTTAATGAACCGGGTTTTCTGGGAATTTTGGGATAAGTAGTATTTATTGATGATATATTGGTCTACTCCCGGTCAGAAGAGGAACACGAGCAACACTTACGTTTGGTGCTTCAACGGCTAAGGGGACATCAATTATATGCGAAACTAAGTAAATGTGACTTCTGGTTGAAAGAAGTCAAATTTTTGGGGCATGTGGTGTCCCAGGAAGAAGTGGCAATGAACCCGTCCAAGATTGAAGCAATCATGGAATGGCCTCAAACAATGATTGTATTTGACATACGCAGTTTCCTTCGGTTGGCCGGGTATTACCGACGTTTTGTCTTGGACTTTTCACGGCTAGTAGTTCCGTTGACGAGATTAACCAGAAAGGGGGGTAACCTTTGAGTGGAGTACTGCTTGTGAGAGAGCCTTTCAAGAAATAAAAAGAAGATTGACCACCGCCCCAATACTTATCATCCTAGAGATGAGAGTAGGGTATGCAGTTTATTGTGATGCTTCGAGGGAAGGCCTGGGATGTGTGCTGATACAACAGGGGAAAGTGGTGGCCTATGGCTCCAGACAGTTAAAGGCACATGAAAAGAATTACCCTGTACATGACTTGGAGTTAGCAGCTGTGATTTTTGCCCTGAAAACCTGGAGACATTATTTATATGGTGAGCGGTTCGAAGCCTTTTCTAACCACAAAAGCTTAAAATACATTTTCACACAGAAAGACTTAAACGTAAGGCAGCGCTGGTGGATGGAGTACATAGAGGACTATGATTTTGACTTACACTACCACCCCGTCAAGGCCAATGTAGTGGCAGATGCTCTAAGCTGAAAGACAAGAAGTGTTGTTGCAACAATGGCTTTAAAAGAATGGGACATGCTGGGAGTACTCAATGAGTTTGCCTCGGAATGTGAAGAAGAAACAGAAAGGGGAGTCTTGTAAACTTCCGCGACCTACCCAGCCTTGCTCCATAAAATGATCAAAGCTCAACACGAAGATAAAGAAGCGAAGAAGATCCGTGGGAAGTTGGAAAGTTCAGTAGACCTACCAAGCTGGAAATTGGAGGAAAGAGTGTTTAACCATCAAGGCAGAATCTTTGTACCTTCACCCATTAGAAGTGAAATGCTGAAGGAACTGCATCACTCACAGTTAGCCGTCAATCCCGAAGGTACGAAAATGTATCATAATCTGAAGATGCAGTTTTACTAGGCTGGGATGACAAGGGACGTGGCAGAGTTCATAGAATGGTGCTTAACTTGCCAGCAGGTAAAAGCAGAACATCAGAGGCCAGTTGGGCTATTACAACCTTTATCTATATCAGAATGAAAATGGAAGCACGTTACTATGGATTTTGTGTCTGGATTACCAAGAACGAGAAGGGGTAGTGATGCTATTTGGGTGATTGTGGATCGCTTAACCAAGTCAACTCATTTCTTGGCAATGAAGATGACGGATTCCCTAGACTCCTTGGCCTGGTTATACATACGAGAAATTGTGAAGTTGCATGGGACGCTAGTCTCCATTGTCTCTTACCGAGACCCTCGTTTTGTCTCCCGTTTCTGGCAAAACTTTCAAGTTGCTATGGGGACAGAATTGTGTTTCAGTACAACTTTTCATCCCCAAACTAACGGCCAGTCAGAGAGGACCATTCAAGTGCTGGAAGATAGGCTTCGAGCTTGCGTTCTAGACTTTATAGGAAGTTGGGAAGAACATTTACCATTGGTAGAGTTTACCTATAACAACAGCTATCAAGCCAGCATTGGCATGACACCATTTGAGGCTTTGTACGGTAGACCCTGCAGATCCCCCGTCTGTTGGACGCAGGTTGGAGAGGCAGCCATAGTGGGACCAGACTTGGCTAGGGAGACAAATGAGAAAATGCAACTGATTAGACAATGGTTAGAGACAGCCCGTAGCCAGCAGAAAAGTTATGTGGACCAGTAGAGGCGACCATTGGAATTCCAAGTGGGGGATCACGTGTTCTTAAAAGTGTCCCCCCCAGAAAGGACAGTTCCGCTTTGGAAAGTGAGGAAAGTTATCCCCCCGCTATATTAGTCCATTTGAAATCTTGGCACAAGTTAGAGAGGTGGCTTATCGATTGACTTTGCCACCACAACTATCAGGGGTACATGAGGTGTTCCATATTTCCATGTTGCGAAAGTATGTGCCAAACCCCTCACATATGCTGAACTGGGCAGAGTTAGAGATCGACTTAGACGCAATATATGAAGAGAGACCGGTCCAGATTGTAGACCCTCGAGACCAAGTGCTTCGAGAAAAGACCATTTCATTGGTTCGAGTGCTGTGGAAACATCATGGAATAGAAGAGTCGACATGGGAGCGTGAAGCTGAAATGCGGGAAAAATACCTTAAGTTGTTTGTGTAAAAGATGTTGTTTTTATTTGTATTGTTTTGTTAATAGGTATATGATAAAATTTCGAGGACGGAATTTTTGTAAGGAGGGAAGACTGTAATACTCGAGATTTTTGTGATGAATGTACATGTCATATTTTGCACCTATCTTGGAGATGAAGATGTGTTACATTAGTAACTTAACTCCTTAGCCATGGCATGAATTAGTTGAGAACCCTAGCCACCTCAAGGAATTAAGTGTTGGAACTTAAATGGAAGGGTGAAGTGCATTACTTTGCTTAGTGGAAAGAAGACCACCATTCGGTTTTGTGCATGCCTTGGTCCGGTCAAGTTAGGCTAGCTTCAATTTTGACTAAACTTAAATAGCTATAAAGGTTAGACTTGTGGGAGAGCAATTTGCTTTGGCCGGATGATGAAAAGGTTTGGGTTTTATTGTTTTGTCATTTTGCTAATTAGATCTTCGAGCATTTAACTTGGTGGGGACCACCTAATTAATTTTGAGAGACTTTATATAGACATGTATATATATATATCTTGAGTTGGTGGGGGAAACCTTCCCGGATAAGTGGCCTTGGCCGGTTGAGGGGCCTTTGTGGTCTTCCTTGATTTCAAGCTCATTCAAGAGCATTTAAAATGGTGAGACCACATGGAGACTTTAAAGGCTTAAGGTGTAACCAAATTGGTTTGGAAGAGATTAGAGTTGACAAGTGGAAACCTAGAGGGATGACACATGAGCTATTTAGTTAGGAAGGAAGTAGATTAGTTAAACCATGAGCCATCTAGTTGAGAAAGACTTGATTCTATGTGTGTGATGTACATATAATTGTGTGTGCATGAGGGTTTAAAGCACATAAGGCAATTCGGCCCTAATAAGTGAAAGCAAGCAAAGAACCAAATAGAGAGAAATTGAGAGAAGAGAAAAGAAAACTAAGAAAAGTAGCCGACCAATGAGAAAGAAAGGAGAAGAAAAAAAAGAAGAGGAAGAAGAAATTCGAAGAAGAGGAAGTCCTTAAAGTTTGAAAGAAGGAGCTTGAAATTCCTTAAGTGAGAATCCAAGTCAAGGAGTGAGGTAGGGAAAAACTTTTACTCCTTCTTCTCATATATATATATATACTATGGTGTGGATTAGAAGAGTAGGAACTCTCTTTCTTCCCCTTCTTGACCCATATGAAATATATGTTCATGTTAGTTGTGTTGGGAGAGCGGTAGGGGTAGTAAGAAGATGCTTTGATTTCCTTTTCTCATTTAAGTGTAAAAGTGTGATCTTGAGAGCATAGTAAATGGGGAAGACAAAAAGGGGTTTTGTTCATGGTTGGGTTCGGTTGTTAAATGGTGATTGGGATGGCTAGAAACCTAGGTTGTGGGATACCTTAGCACCATGGAAATAAGTTATAAGGTTGAGAGTTTTTATAGATATTAAGTCTACCGTCCGAACGAGGGCTTGGAGCGTCCGGACGGTCTAGTGAAGATTCGGAAACTTACTTCTCGGCCGTTCAGACGGTGCCAGGGGAACGTCCAAACGGTCAAGCCCTTTCTGGCACCCTTACTCTCGGCCGTCCGGACGGTGACAGGGGAGCGTCTGGACGGTACTTGATATTTATTTTTGGTTTAGTTTGGTTGTTTTCCCCGCTTCGTTTTACCTTTCTTTCTTCTTTTTTTTATTAAAAAGGTAAAGCAATTGTTATCTTTGCATGAGTTTATGTCTATTCGCATGATTTAAACCAAATCCTAATATCAATTTGATGTTTTATTATGAACTTGCATGAGTGATTGGTGTGAGACATAGGCCGTCATTGAACAACCTTAATGGAAATGAAATGAACTGATATGTTTGATTTTTTGGCCGGGGTTATGGGGTACGAAAAAGATGAAAGGTCTTGAAATAGCCTCGGGTTGAGAGTCTCGGAACTTGCGCAGGGTTTGGTTTTCATGCCAGTGGGTTAGTAGCCCACAAAATGATTAGTGTATAATGGCGTATCGTCGCCTTGGGCCGAAACCCTAAAGCACGATTAGTATGTACCACTGTTTCTTATGGCATATCGTCGCAATGGGCTGAGATCCTAAAGCACAATTAGACGTGTCCCCAAATCCCCCATGAAACGTACGAAAGAACGATATATGAAATGTATGAAAGAGCGATATATGAAACGTATCTGATTAAATGAGCACATATGACACTGAATACATTTATCATGCTGCTTAATCGTTGTTATACACTGATGGTTTGTTTTCCCATTATATCCCTCAGCATTGCCATGTATATATATATGTGTTGTCGGGAAGTCTCGTGGGCATGCATGATTTAGTGCTCATGTCCCTACAGATGTCAATGCAAGACTCACCCAGGAGAATTAGCTGAGACCAAAGGCAAGAATAGGAGATGCATCAGGCATGGCTCTAAGCTTACATAATTTTGATGTGTTGTAAAAGAAAGGTGTGGAAAGGAAAACGTTGTAAAGATAAAATTATTAAATAGTTTTGATTTTGGGCATGTAATGGCCTTAAGGCCACAGATGTACCTTTACTTTATTTATGAAAGACGCTTAGATTGTTTTAAACCCATTTGTATAGCTGTACATGGTTCTTTCTTATATTGAATGGGTATATTTGGTGAGTCGCATTGCGTGATCATTGTGTATGCTCTGATATGATGGCTAGGTTACCCATGTTGTACATGTGTATCACTCATGCCCCGGGTCCTCGGATTCGGGGCGTGACAGGATGGTATCAGAGCCTAGGTCAGAATACCTAAGGACATGGGATGCTTTGCATTATGCTCTTGCATGTTTTTGTATCTTGAGTGTGTGGTGCTTATGTTGTAGAGCCGTAGGGTTATAAGTGATTCTTACCCGTTTATATGTCTTGTGGTGTTTAGCTACGATGCCACCACGACGAGGAGAAAGAGTTGGAGGTCGAGGCTGGGGTCGAGGATGAGGTAGAGGCCGAGTCGTGGGCGTGAGGGACGCCCCAGTGTATAGAGTAGAAACGAGCGCCTCTGTGCAACAAGAATAGGATGCTCATTATGGTACGGCAGTTGCAAGGGACGAAGAAGTACCATGGGGAGTACCTGAAATACCTCAGGTTCCTCATATTGTTGATCCTGGTGCCTTCCTGCAATAAATGGCTGCAGCTATGGCCACGTTAGCATGAGGAATGCAAATTGGGCCCTAACCACAGGGGCAAACGGGCACTACTGCCTTGGAGCGCTTCCGAAGAATAAAGCCTCCAACTTATGATGGAGCGGCGGACATAGAAGTAGCAGAACAGTTTTTGGATGAATGTGAGAAGATTTTAGTAGCCATGAAGGTTACCGAGTCTGCCACTCGGATCACCTTGACCGCCTTTCAGTTGGTGGGATGTGCGTCAGCTTGGTGGACTAGCATGAATGAGGTAAGAGGGACAGAAAGCCTTACATGGGAATGATTCAAGGAATAATTCAGAGACCATTTCTTCCCCCAGTCGTTACGGGATGCAAAAAGAGAAGAGTTTGCTAGCCTCATTCAGGGCAATATGACGGTGCTAGACTATGAGAGGAGATTCTCTAAACTGTTAAAGTATGCCCCAGAGTTGATTTCTACCCCGCGACTGAGGTGCAGATGATTTGAGCGGGGTTTAAAGCCAGTTCTACAGAATCAGATAGTCTTGCTTGGGTTGGATGACTATGACATGCTCATTAACCAGGTCATGACCGTAGAACGAGATATTAATGAAATGAGAACCTTCATAGAAAGTCGTCGTGGGAAAGGGTATGGGAAGCCAGTAGGAGGGAAAAACCAGTAGAAAGAAGCTAAAGGGAAGTACCTCTGCGGCTCTCGGACAACAAGCATAGCCGAGCAGTACAGTTCCTCGACAGCCCAGGAGGGCCGAGACAAGTATCCTGGGACGACCCCTATATTATCACTGTAGACAGCCGGGGCATTTGAGGTCGAATTGTCCCTTGTTAGCAAGACAAGGTGAAGTGACGGGGCCCATAAAGAGTGGTTCGGGTGTGGACACCCGGCTTTGTTATTGATATGGCCAAGTAGGCCATATTCAACGGTTTTGCCCCCAGCTGATAATGGGCCCTGGAAGAAGAATGGGACCAGGAAGCCAAACCTTCCAAGGAAGTCATGCTCCCACCTCTCAATCAGTGCAGCAGCAGTAAGCACGACCACAAGGTCCCCTACCTGGACCAGCATAGAGTGGCACAGCACAATTACCAAGGGGAGCTTCTCAAGGGCAAAGAATGGGTAGACCCCAAGATTCCCAAGCACAAGGGAGAGTCTTTGCGGTAGCTCAATAGGAAGCACCGACCGAGCCGTTGGTCACCTGAGGTATTTTTTGAGTTTACTCTTCGTATGCCGCTGTATTGTTAGATACAGGGGCTTCACATTCTTTTATTTCTACTCAGTTTGTAATTGCACTGGGGTTAGAAACGACTGCCATGGACTTAGTGTTACACGTCGAAACTCCAGTAGCTGGCTTCTCCTTCCTAACTACTATGTGTAAGGACTGTGAAATACGAGTAGAAGACGTCTATGATGGGCGGGAATTAACTTTCAATTTTGATTTGATTGTGTTAGAAATGAAGGGTTTTGATGTGATTTTTGAGATGGATTGGCTCGTGACTTACCAAATCATAATTGATTGTTATACTCGCAAGATATCGCTTTCTAATTCTGAAGGCATAGTGATTTGCTTCCTTGCGGATCGTTGCTGTGTACAAGACTTATTCTTTAGGGATAGCCGGATAAGGGTTGATTTATGTAGTGTTTTTGCCTGTATGGGGTTGGAGAGGGAAGATGAAAGAGGCCAAAAAGAACTATCCCGAGTGGTGAACGAGTTTCCTGACGTGTTCCCGGATGACTTAGTCAGATTACCGCCGGAATAGGAAATCGAGTTTTATATTGACTTGATTCCGGGCACGACCCTTATCTCCATTCCCTCCTATTGGTTGGCACCAGCTGAACTTAAAGAATTGAGAAAACAGCTAGATGACTTGTTAGGGAAGGGGTTTATTAGGCCGAGTATATCACATTGGGGTGTACCGGCCTTATTTGCTGCCAAGAAGGATGGAACGCTCTGAATGTGTATCAATTACCGGAAGCTAAACCATGTGACAATCAAGAACAAGTACCCATTACCTAGGATTGATGACCTCTTTGATCAACTAAAAGGATCTATGTGGTTTTTCAAAATTGATCTTCGGTCTGGGTATCACCAAGTACACATTCGAGAAGCGAATATCCCAATAACAGCATTTTAAAGTCGGTATGGCCATTACGAGTTCTTGGTGATGCCATTTGGGTTAACCAATGCACCGGCAGTCTTTATGGACTTGATGAACCAGGTCTTTTGGGAATTTTTGGATAAGTTTGTTGTGGTATTTATCGATGATGTGTTGATTTATTCCCGATCAGAAGGAGAGCACGAGCAACTCCTACGTTTGGTGCTTCAATGGTTGAGGGACCATCAATTGTATGCGAAGCTGGGTAAATGCGACTTTTGGTTGAAAGAAGTAAAAGTTTTAGGGCATGTGGTGTCCCAGGAAGGAGTGGCAGTGGACCCGTCCAAGATTAAAGCGATCATGGAATGGCCTCAGCCACTGACTGTATTTGACATCCGTAGTTTCCTTGGGTTGGCCGGGTATTACCGACATTTTGTCTTGGACTTTTCACGGCTAGCAGCTCCATTGACGAGATTAACCAGAAAAGGGGTAACATTTAAATGGAGTATCGCTTGTGAACGAGCCTTTCAAGAAATAAAGAGAAGATTGACCACCGCCCCAATACTGATCATTCTAGAGAGATGAATAGGGTATGCAGTCTATTTTGATGCCTCAAGGGAAGGTCTGGGATGTGTGCTGATGCAACAGGAGTAAAGTGGTGGCCTATGGCTTCAGTCAGTTAAAGACGGATGAAAGGAACTACCTCGTACATAACTTGGAGTTAGCAGTTGTGATTTTCGCCCTGAAGACCTGGAGACATTATTTATATTGTGAGCGGTTCAAGGTCTTTTCTGATAATAAGAGTTTGAAGTACATTTTCACACAGAAGGACTTGAACCTGAGACAACGCCGGTGGATGGAGGACTATGATTTTGAATTACACTACCACCCCGGCAAGGCCAATGTAGTGGCGGATGCTCTAAGCCAAAAACAAGAAATGTTGTTGTAACAATGGCTTTAAAAGAATGAGACATGCTGGGGGTACTCAATGAGTTTGCCTTGGAATGTGAAGAAGAAACAGAAAGAGGAGTCTTATACACTTCCGTGACCTACCCAGTCTTGCTCCATAAAGTGATTGAAGCTCAACACGAAGATGAAGAGGCGAGGGAGATCCGTGGGAAACTGGAAAGTTCAATAGACCTACCGAGCTGAACATTAAAGGAATGAGTGCTTAACCATCAAGGTAGAATCTCTGTATCTTCACCCATCAGAAATGAAGTGCTGAAGGAACTGCACCACTCACGGTTAGCCGTCTATCCCAGAGGTACAAAAATGTATCATAATCTGAAGAGGTAGTTTTACTGGGTTGGGATGAAAAGAGACGTAGCAGAATTCATAGAACGGTACTTAACTTACCAGTAGGTAAAGGCAGAACATCAGAGGCCAGCTGGGCTATTACAACCTTTACCTGTATCAGAATGGAAGTGGGAGCATGTAACTATGGATTTTGTATCCGGATTACCAAGAATGAGGAGGGGCAGTGATGCAATTTGGGTGATCGTGGATCACATAACAAATTCAGCCCATTTCTGGGCAATAAAGATGATAGATTCCCTAGACTCCTTGGTCTGATTGTGCATGCGAGAAATTATGAAGTTACATGGGACGCCAGTCTCCATTGTCTCCGATCGGGACCCCCGTTTTGTCTCCCGTTTTTGGCAGAACTTTCAAGTTGCTATGGGGACAGAATTATGTTTTAGTACAGCTTTTCATCCCCAAACTGACGGCCAGTCAGAGAGAACCATTCAGGTGCTGCAAGATATGCTTCGAGCTTGTGTTCTGGACTTTACGGGAAGTTGGGAATAACATTTACCATTGGTAGAGTTTGCCTATAACAACAGCTATCAAGCCAGTATTGGCATGGCACCATTTGAGGCTTTGTACGGCAAACCCTGCAGATCCCCCGTCTGTTGGACGCAAGTTGGAGAGGTAGCCATAGTGGGACCAGACATGGCTAGGGAGACAAACGAGAAAGTACAACTGATTAGACAACGGTTAGAGACAGCTCGTAGCCGACAGAAAAGTTATGCGCACCAGCGGAGGCGACCATTGGAATTCTAAGTGGGGGATCACGTGTTCTTAAAAGTGTCCCCCCGGAAAGGATAGTTCCACTTTGGAGACCGAGAAAAACTATCCCCCTGCTATATTGGTCCATTTGAAATCTTGGCACGGGTTAGAAAGATGGCCTATCGATTGGCTTTGCCACCACAACTATCAGGGGTACATGAGATATTTCACGTCTCCATGTTACGGAACTATGTTCCAGACCCCTCACATGTGCTAAACTGGGTAGAGTTAGAGGTCGACTCAGATGTCAGATATGAAGTGAGACTGGTCTAGATTGTAGACACTCGGGACTAAGTGCTTCAAGGAAAAATCATTCCGTTGGTTTGAGTGCTGTGGAAACATCATGGAATAGAAGAGTCGACATAGGAGCGTGAAGCTGAAATGCGGGAAAAATACCCCAAGTTGTTTGTATAAAGGATGTGGATTTTACTTGTATTGTTCTATTAATATGACTGTCATAAAATTTCGAGGACAAGATTTTTGTTAGGAGGGAAGACTATAATACCCAAGGTTTTTGTGATGAATGTACATATCATTTGGTACCTAACGTTGAGTTGAGTATGTGTTAAATTAGCAACTTAACTCCTTAACCATGGCTTGAGTTAGTTGAGAACCCTAGCCATCTCAAGGAAGTTAAGTGTTAGCACTTAAGTTGAAGGGTGAAGTGCATTACTTTGCTTGGTGGAAGGAAGACCACTATTCAGTCTTGTGCATGCCTTGGTCTGGTCAAGTTAGGCTAGCTTTAATTTTGACCGCCTAAGGAGGTTCCAATTTTGACTAAACCGAAAGAGCCATAGAAGTTAGACTTGTGGGAAAGTAATTTGCTTTAGCCAAATGATGAAAATGTTTGGTTTCTTTTATTATTTTGTCATTTTGCTAATTAGGTCTTCTAGCATTTAACTTGGTGGGGACCACCTAATTAATTTTGGAAGACTTCATGTATATGTATATCTATGTATATTGTGAATTGGTGTTGGAAACCTTCCCGGGTGAGTGGCCTTAGCCGGTTGAAGCGTATTTGTGGTCTTCCTTGATTGTCTTCTTATGGAAGCTAAATTAAGAGCATTTAACATGGTGGGACCACATGAAGACTTGATTGGCTTAAGAGGTAACCAAATTGGTTGGGAAGAGATTATGGGTGACAAGTGGGAGCTTAAGGGGATGACACATGAGCTATTTAGTTAAGAATGAACTAGATTGGTTAAACCATAAGCCGTCTAGTTGAGAAAGACTTAATTCCATGTGTGTGATGTACATATAATTGTGTGTGCATGAGGGTGTAAAGCACATAAGCCCATTCGGCTATAATAAGTGAAAGCAAGCAAAGAACCAAATAGAGAGAAATTAAGAGAAGAGAAAAGAAAACCAAGAAGAGTAGTCGGCCAAGAAGAAAGAAATGAAAAGAAGAGAAAAGAAAATAAGAAGAAGATGATGAAGTCTTCAAAGTTTGAAAGAAAGAGCTTGAAATCCCTTAAGTGAAGATCCAAGCCAAAGATTGAAGTAGGGAAAAACTTTTACTTCTTTTTCTCATATATATATATGCTATGATGTGGATTAGAAGAGTATGAACTCTCTTTCTTCCCCTTCTTGACCCATATGAAATATATGTTCATGTTAATTGTGTTGGGAGAGATGTAGGGTTAGTAGGAAGATGCTTTGATTTCCATTTCTCATTTAAGTGTAAAAGTGTGATCTTGAGAGTATAGTAAATGGGGAAAACAAAAAAAGGGTTTTGTTATGGTTGGGTTAGGTTGTTAAATGGTGACTGGGATGACTAGAAACCTAAGTTGTGGGATACCTTAGCAACATGGAAATAAGCTATAAGGTTGAGAGTTTTTATAGATATTAAGTCTACCATCCGGACGAGGGCTTGGAGCATCCGGACAATCTAGTGAAGATTCGAAAACTTACCTCTTGGTCGTCCAGACGGTGCCAGGGCCGGGGTTATGGGATACAGAAAAGAGGAAGAGTCTTGAGATACTCTCTGGTTGAGAGTCTCAGAACCCATGCAGGGTTTGGTTTTTATGCCGGTGGGTTAGTGGCCCACAAAAATGATTAGTGTATAATGGCGTATTGTCGCCTTGAGCTGAGACTCTAAAGCATGATTAGTATGTACCAATGCTTTTTACGGCGTATCGTCGCCTTGGGCTGAGATCCTAAAGCACGATTAGACATGTCCCCAAATCCCTGATAAAACGTACAAAAGAACGATATATGAAATGTATGAAAGAACAAAATATGAAACGTATCTGATTAAATGAGCACACATGACACTGAATACATTTATCATACTGCTTAATTGTTGTTATACACTGTTAGGTTATTTTCCCATTATATCCCCTAGCATTGCCATGTATATATATATGTGTTGTCGGGAAGTTTCATGGGCACGCGTGGTTTAGTGCTCACGTCTCTACAGATGTCAATGTAGGACCTACCCAGGAGAATTAGCTAAGACCAGAAATAAGGATAGGAGATGCATCAAGCATGGCTCCAGGTTACATAATTTTTATGTGTTGTAAATAAAATGTGTGGAAAGGAAAAACGTTATAAAGGCAGAATTATTAAATAGTTTTGATCTTGGATATGTAATGGCCTTCAGGCCTACGGATGTACCTTTACTTTATTTATGAAAGACGATTAGACTGTTTTAAACCCATTTGTATAGTACATGGTTCTTTCTTATATTGAATGGATATATTTGGTGGGTCCCATTGCGTGACCATTGTGTATGCTCTGATATGATAACCAAGTTACCCATGTTGTGCATATTTATCACTCACACCTCAGGTTCTCGGATTAGGGGCGTGACAAGATCTCCTCCTAGAGCATTCGAACATGTCTATCTATATGTTCAAAAGATAAATTTATTATAATTTAAAAAATAAATATTTAAATTAAATTTTGTGTAATTAAAAAAGTGCACAACCATTTATTAGTCATGTAAGTCAATGGTATCTCCTTCAATGGTCTCCCTAACCCAATTAACATCTTCATCACGAACTTGTTAAGCGAATACATCAATATTAGGCTTATCGCATTTAATCTGATAAACCCTCCTTCTTGGCATTTTAACAACAACTTCCCAGTTAGTATATTTCCTCTGCCATCTATGCTAGTATATAGGGTTTTTGATATATTCGGGCATCTCAGTATAACAAATCATTAAAATTTACTAATTTAAACTGGTACTTATTAGTTTTAACCCCACAAATTAGATCGGCTAAGTCACACTTGAACAGTAAAAATCTCAAACTGCAATTATATACAACTTCAATAATATTATTCAGTTAGCCATAGTAATAATTACCATCGACAGATAGACAACTAATGCCATTATTTTGCATAGCCTGCCTATCATCTACTTGCTTGATGCGAAATCGATACCTACTGATGTCACAAGTTGTGTAACGACGGGCTGTCGTATAAGGACTATTAGCTAATTGGTTCATTTCATTGATTAAAGTAGGATCGCTAGTACTTCGTAAATTGTAAACCCACGCAGTTCACATATTAATTGAATAAAAATTTAAAATAATGCAACAAAAAACATAAAACTTCTTGTAAACTTTTAACACGTATAATTCTTAAACTAGTCATGAAATGATTGATAATGGGACATCCAAATTTGACTGTCTATTGTGCAAGGCATGTCCTGTTTGAGCTCATTTAAGTGTTTTCTACAACGCATATCAAATTCTATTATCGATAAATATGATCATTATTACAGGTATTGCATAATTTACTTTCTAGGAGTACTAATGACTTACTGAGTCAAGGGCACAACTGCCTAGGTGTTGAAGAGCACAAACGGGTGAGCTTTGATCCACTCGATGTGGTTTAGATCAAATGATGTGTCCTCTTCAACAGGACCTTCATTTATCTACTTTGGCCTGGCTAACTTCATTTGGACATCATCGTTAAATATGCAATGCAAATATTTGTGCACTCATCCTTTAAATAACCTTTAGCTATAGATGTCTCCAGACAAACTTTGTTACACACACACCTCTTCAATGTGTTCATATACCTCTCAATCGAATACATCTACCTGAACTGGATAGGGCCCAAGTCGAGCTCCATCAGTTAAGTGTATGGTCAAGTGAACCATTACATCAAAAACGCCGATAAAGAAATTTTCTCCAAGTAGCATAGAGGCATAGCAATCTTCTCTTGTAGACTCTTTAAATCTTATGTATCGAGAACCTTATAACACAGCTATCTAAAGAAGTTACTGATATCAATCAACGACTCTATCACATTTTTTGACAGACAATGCCTTATCGCGATAGGCAATAACTATTGAATAAGAATATGATTATCATGACTTTTCAAATCTTGTAGGTCATTTCTTTCATGTTCACTCGTTTGGAAATATTCGAATAATACCCATCAGGCACCTTAACATCCTTCAAAATTGATAAGAAGGTATCTTTCTCTTCTTTACTCATCGTGTACTGTGCAGGTAGCATGTATGCCTTATTCGACTCCCTCTCATGCAAGTGTAACAGCATTCTCAAGTCCATCTCTTGTAAATTATGTCGAGCATTGACACCGTCCTTCAATTTCCCCACAACACCAAGGATAGTCTACAATATATTATCGCATACATTTTTCTCTATGTGCATGACATCCAAATTGTGTCTTATTAGATTATCTTTCCAATAAGATAACTTGTAAAAAATTCTCTTCTTTTTCTAGTTATAGGTTCGGTTCCTGTTTATACCCGGACTAGACGCTAGCAAGGGGTTAACAGATCCTAAAAAATATACACTGTTCATGTTCGCTATCACTCAATATAAGCCAACAATCAACTTTAGTCATTGTCCATGATGCTGGACTATACACTCGAGTGCCATCAAAGGAGATTTTATTCCTCATGAACCTATGCAACGGAGGTAGAAAGTGTTTGTGACCCATGTATGCCTACTTTCTCTTATGCTTTAGCCAGGTTTAACTTCTTACTCTGGTTGTAGCAAGAACATGCAAACTCTAAATTTTGTGTTCCAACTAGACACGTTAGCAAATACGGAGAAGTCTTTAATTGTCCATAGTAATGCTACCCGGATTATAAACATTTCATTGCTTCATACACAACCAAGGTGGAAGATTACATGGAATCAACAATACCAGCAACGTACTATGATTCACCCCAGTCATGGCCTTAAGTGGGCTAAATCCATCTGCAACCAAACCTAAGTGCACACTGCGACAATCAGAAGCAAATTAAGGGAATCTCTGATCGAAATCTTTCCATGCTGGGGAGCCTGTTGGATGGGATAACTTTCGTTCCCTTCCAATATTTTTGGCATGCCATCTTATCAGTTTAGAAATCTTGAATGACATGAATAGTCTCTTCTATCTTGGCTTAAGTGAAAAATAACGCATTTGCTTGGTAGCCACAAGTTTACCACGATTTAAAACATCAAAAGTGTTCTAACAATTCTGGCCACCTCTAACATTTTTCCATCTCAAACTCTGACACACAGTGCATTCATCGAGGTTGGCATTCTCGATTAGAAATAACATATAATTGTACTGACATACATCCAAATTGTTGTATGTAAATCTCAGATTTTTAGTTAGCTTGTAAGTTTCGTAATACAAATCAGCAAGCTTTGCTCTTGATGGTAAAACTCTGTGTAATAATTGTAGTAGCATAGCAAACAACATATCCGATCACTGATTCAACGCCTTTAAATGTAACAACTCAACAATAAATGACAGTTTACTGAAATTATTGCATCCAAGATACAATTTTATCTATGCATCATCGAGTATTTTAAAATATCTTAATACTTCTTCATCTGCATCGAAGCAAGGATTACTTTCACTCGTAAGATCAGCATCACAGCTGGTGTTTTCAAGTTCCAATCTACACGCGATATCAACAGGCATCACAAGCATTGGATTAATCTCCTCCGTAGCATCAGACTCCACCTTAACTGTTTCTGCTCAAAGAGATGAGGTATACTCTTCCCCATGAAGTGTCCAACTCTTATACTGTTTCAAGAACCCATTACAGATCAGATGCTCTCTAACAAGCTCCTGTGTAAAGTAATACCAGTTCGTGCACTTTCTACACGGACAACTAATGTACTCACTTTGAAAGCCATTGGTGAATGCAATAAACTAATTAATCCTCTCTATATATTCCGCTGGCATCCTATTCAACAAATCAATTTCATTCTTGTCCATCTTGCTAACTATTTCTTTAGAACACTGAACTGAAGAAGAACAATTAGCCTAAAGGATTATACAATATGCAAAGCACCTAGTCTTAAACTTCGCATTCTCAATACAATGTGGTTGGTCCGATCCCATTTAAGAATGCACGATCCAACTTGCACTTAACAATTCAATGCTTTTGTCCCCTAATTAGATAAAATTTCGGCAGTATGTCTGCGTGGTTCTCCAAGTATACGACGTAGAAACAATGTTAGTTGTACTCTATGTATGCAATTGGAGAACAATAGGACGTCAACCGAACTCCATCTAACATCAGACATTGCATGAATTGTTGAAGATAATATGGAAAGTTACATTCTCAAACTATCCAAATTGGACAATTCGAGAATCGCGTACGTCAATCCCTACGTATTCAACAGAAAAACAACAAACTTGATCGAAAACCTAATCCGTTGCCTAAGGATGACCAAACGGGTTATGTACAAGATTCTCTAACTGGTCTAAGTTTCACTAACGCGTACAAATGAATAAAGTAAAGAGTTTTTGTCTTTGTTTCCTAACTTAGAATAAAGTAAAGGAGTTCTAAGTTTCTCTCTACTTCCTAACTTAGAATAAAGTAAAGGAGTTCTAAGCTTATCTTTACTTCCTAACTTAGAATAAATTAGGATTTGAACTGGATTTGTATTAAATTTTGGATTAGGATATTGGATTGGGCCGAAGTAATTAGATTAGGGGTTTCTATATTACTTACTAATTTAATTAATTAAATATTATTAATATAATATTATAATTTAATTTCACTAATTAACTAATTATAATATTATTATTTCCCTAATTTCGTTATATTATTAATATTAAAATTTGGATTGAGCCCAAACAAAATATTAGATTGGGCTCAAGTAATTAGACTACGGGTTCTTGTGTTACTTACTAATTTAATTAATTAAATATTATTAATCTAATATCATAATTTAATTTCACTAATTAACTAATTATAATATTATTATTTACCTAATTTTGTTATATTATTAATATTAAAATTTGGATTGGGCCCATGTAATTAGATTAAGGGTTCCTGTGTTACTAACTAATTTAACTAATTAAATATTATTAATCTAATATTATAATTTATCTTTATTAATTAGCTAATTATAATATTATTATTTACCTAATTTCTTATATTATTATTATTAAATTTTAGATTTGGCCCAAATAAGATGTTGGATTGGGCCCAAGCAATTAGATTAGGGATTCCTATGTTACTTACTAATTTAACTAGTTAAATATTATTAATCTAATGTTATAATTTCATTTTACCAATTAACTAATTATAATGTTA
>JAVXUM010000046.1:10306077-10316717 GCA_035590655.1 Pouteria glomerata
CGGAGGTACCATCGACGGCCCGACGTGCTAACTCGATGACCTCAATGAGTTGAATCTGGTTCTGAATCGATGAATGTTCAACAACATGCAGCACACAATGGGTTGCGACGCCCCTGTGATAGCATATAGATTTGACGCTCAACTGTTTTGTTTGAGACCCTGAACAAGGAGATATTAGCATTAGTCTCAACATTGCAGTTCAGCATGATATATGAGGCCCAGGTAACAAACCAGATTGTTCAGGCGACTGGAAATTTTGGCCAATCATAAATTATTACGTGTCAAATAAAAGTTTAGTTAAAATTGACAAATCGAAGCTTAATAAAATTACACATGTAGACAAACAAAAACTCATCAGTCTAAATATGACATAAATTTTGTCATATTTTGTCAGTCTAAATATGACAAAATTTATTAATTAAATGTAAACCACTTGTTAGTAAGACCAATTACTAAAAATAACTATTATTTCTTAATTTTTATCCTTTAAAAAATAAATAAATACGAGATAAATAATAAAAAATATAATATTATTCTAAGTATTTGATTTTATCTCTTATAAATAAATAAAATAATAATGAGATAACTATTTTAGTAAAACTAAATTTAATTTTGACTTTCTCTTGCATATTTATAAATAGATGTCACTATAAAAGAGAAATACACATTATTTTTCATACAAGAGGATTTTACTAGATTAAGTTGTCAAGGTGCCGCAAATTTTCAAGCATTCAGAACACCCAAGCATTGCCTTGGACACAACTTCCATTAAGTAAGAAAGAATGGGCAAGTTCTCTCTCAAGGTAGAGAGCTGAGAATAGGGTTTGGTGAATGGAGGTGTTTACTTTCAGATAAAGACGATACAACATAATATTATGTGTGGGAAGAGTTTCGTTACGTGCGCAGAGAGTTTTGTTACGTGGAAGGATAGAGATTGGAGTAAAAAAGGGAAGGAATCCTAGTTGGAAGAATAAAGGGAAGGTTCAAATCCGAGTAGTTCATCTGTTAGTTCAAAGTTTTTAAGAAAGCAGATATAAAAGTGTTCCTCATCGGAACGAGCTACTGCCATTCAGACAAGGTCACTCAGGAAGGAGATTTGAGCTTACAGGATCCATGAATGCGTGTAATGAAGATCATGAATATCATCAACACTGCCCGTTGGATTTCTTGCTTGACTTCAGAAGGTTTTCTAATCGATGGTGCGAAACCTTGCGAATACAATTTGGAGGTTAAGGGGAAGAGTTCATGTAGAAGGGAGGATAGGAAATAGATATTTGTTTTGGTTTGAGTTTGTGGAGGATAAATAGATTGTTTTGGAAGATAGTCCATGGGCCATGGAAGTTGCGCTGATGATTATGGAAAGTTAGGAACCATATCTCAGATTGAGGGATATTAGAACAGATAGATTTCTGGTGTGGGTTTAGTTCAGGGGCTTGCCGTTAGAGTGTCATACTTATGAAGCTTCCATGATTATGGGAGGAGTTTTTGATGAAGCATTGAATGTCGATGTCGGGCAGAATGGTTGAAGAAACATCAACTACATCAGGACTAGGGCGTGGTTAAAAACCAATAATTCTCTTCTTAATGGCTTTTAGTTGAACATTCCGAATGGAGAACCAATTTGGGTGGAGTGTGGGAATGAAATAGTGTTCAAGGGATGTAGGAACTATGGTTAACGGGGACATACTTATCCTTATTGCCATTTGGGTTATGCAAAAGCTGAAGAGGAAATTACTGATTTTTTCATAAGAATTGGAGACAAGTTAGGATTGGATGTTAAAATTTTTCAACAAGTGGAGTTATTTCAAGAGTCAATAAGGGCCTTTGCACATAAAGAAGACCTTAGAACTAGAAGAATTGTGGTAGAGGAGAAATGTACAAAAAATAACAGTATGAGGATTGGGGCTCAAGGGCAAGAAGTACCAGGAGATCCAAAATTACCATTTTTGATATTCATAACTTTGCTAAGAACTTCATAGGGGTAGAAAGTTTCAATCAAATTATTTGTATTCCACAAAATTTTGTTCAATAATGGGAGGCTAACTGGGGTGTTCGCTTAGCTCGGATGGCATGACAAGATGAGAGTGATCGTTGACAACTGACGATACAGAGTTCTACTGAAGAAGGTGTTATAATAGCAAATAAAGCTAGTGATGGTAGCCAGTTGAATGCCACTATTCATATTAGAGTGGATCAGTATAGGGAACAATTAAATGGAAACCAAACTGGTTGAGTTGGCAAAGATGGATAGGCATTGGGAGGGTTGGGATACATCATTCAAAGGGATCAGGGGCAGAGCCGATGCATTAAATGCACCAGACGAACTGGTGCAAAATCTCGGTCATTAATTTTAAAATACAACTAATAATCCAATGATTTCAGTGATTTGTGTAGACTATACCTGTCACTATCTGTCGTGACCAGTTAAAATATACATCAAAAGTACATCGGACATACACCGATTCTTGAAAGCACCGGTGCTGCCCTGGATCCCATTCAAAGCTTGAGGGAAGACTTGGTAACTGGATTAATGAGGATGAGACAAATGGGCAGAGGTTTAATGGTGATGGCATCAGCCAAACCAACTTGGTTTGTGAATAGGTGGAAGCGATATGAGTTGTTCCTATGTTAGAGGACACGGAAAAAGGGCCAAATGGGTTGGTAAACGAGAGACAACTGGATGCTGGGGAGAGTGGTCAAATCGGAAGTGACAGTTTGTAAAGATAGAGAAGAAATGTGGAGGAAGGTGATGCGGGGGATGAGAGAGATATGCATAGGGATATTAATAGATGTGACATAGTAGAGGTATAGCAGAAACAAATGGCACAACAATGGATTATTCAATAAGAAGCTAAGGAGCATAAGTTAGGTGGGCTGGGTGCTTAGTTAAATAATGAGCATAATAGGTTGGCGGAAAGGAATTTGGGTTAGGTTATATATTATAGGTAATGAAATCAAATTTTAGAAGTTTTTTATTGTTAAATTATGTGGGGCAGAGGATAGTGGAAGGCAGAGAATAGTATGGAGGTTGGAATAATGGGGGTTGGAATAATGAATGAACAGCATAATAGTATGGAGGAAAGAGACTCCAAAATAGAAGCAAATGATGAAGATAATAAAGTTGTAGAGGGTGGGGATTCATAAATAGACGAAGGGAATTCTGCTATAGACATGGGAGGAAGAATACAGGTGCGAACATTAATTATTAGAGAGCTAGAAGAGAATAAATGGCATCTAAGAAGAAAGTAAGAGAGACAAAGACTTGGGCACAAAGGAGAAAAAACAGAAATAGATATACTAATATGGGATATGGAGATTCCAATTTGAAAGGCAAAGGCAAGGTAGTGGACACTAATAGTTCTGAGTCTGATAGCTCAAGTTCATCAAGTTCGAAAAGAAGTAGATAAATATACAGAGTTAATAATGAGATAGCAGAAACGTCAAAGAAAAAGAGATGTGAACAAGAACTATATTTGGATATGTTGCATGCGAAGGATAGTATGGATGTTAATAATGGTGAAGTGCCAGAGGAAGTAGCGGAAATGGAAATAGAATTGTGTTATGAGGTAGATGTTGAAAGTTCAAATATTAAGCGAATGGGTAAAAAAAGAATGGCAAGTAGTGATGAAGATTCATTCACTGGGAAGATGAATAAATTAGCACCATCTTCTGATTCAGTGATAGACTTTGATAGCTCACAAAATTGGCGAGCTGCCTAGTTGATAAGCAAGAATGGGGGCAACGCTGAACTTCAAGGGGAAATGACTGATGTGCATTGAGAAGAAGGGTTTGCAGGAGGTTGTCCCTTAATAACCTCCTAAAGAGCCATAAAGACTTTGTGCTGGAACGGTAGATGGATTAGTTAGAGTTTTCTAGTTCAACAGAATAGAAATTTGGTCAATTATAATAAATTTAATATAGAGACTAAGCCTGACGTTGAAAGTTAAAACTGTTGGGTATGTCGTTAGGGTTTAAATTTTGTTATGGCTCGGACGTAAATTGTAGGAGGAAAGGGATATAGGTTGTCTAGGATGATTTTTGGAATGTTAAACTTTTTAAGAGAGATGCAAAATATCTTTTATTATATGTGATGGTTGAATATGAAAATGGGTGGCCTTTGTGTTTTTTATATGGTAATCCCTATTTTACAATGAGGAGAGAATAGTGGGAAGAGTTGTCAATGGAGTTGAGCATTATTCATGGTCCAAAAATTATAATAGGAGATTTTAATCAAGTCTTAAACCTAGAAGATAGATTAAGTGTGAGAAATTCGAAATTGGAAGGAAGTGGCATATTCAGAGACTTTATTAATAAAAATGAATTGATAAAGGTCCAAACAAGGGGGGTAAGGTATACTTTGTTCAATAAATAAAAGGGACATAATATAATTATGGAGAAACTGGATTGTGTGTTTTTTTATTAGGGATTGGATGGTGTCATTTTCATTTGCTTTAGTATGGAATTTACTGATTATAGGCTCTAATCACTTCCCTATCGTGTTGAATACTACTGATATGGCGAGAAATAAGAGTAATTTGAAACGATTTGAAGCACATTGGTTGAGGAAAGAGGAAACAAGTAATATAACGGGAAAAGTTTGGGGATTATATATAAGAGGATTGCAATTATATTATTTAATGCAAAAATAGAATATACTATCCAACTCCTAATCTCTTTCAAGCCTCAATAAATGGCTTTAGAAATAAAATATTTTCCTCGGGTCTAAGAGGTACCAAAGGTGAGTGTGCTCTAAGTGTATGTAACAATGAAAAGTGCATGCCCTTATGGGGATTGAATCCCAAATATGGCCTAAAGTTATTTGTATATGCGAACATATAATGTGGTTGTGTATTCTTTAGTATCTCCTTGAAGCCTACAAAATTAATACAAACTACATTTTCTGTCTTCACCATCTCCCCACATGTGTAGCTAGTCATAGTTAAGCAATTTTCGGTCCTTTTGTCGGATTTTTTGGTTGGGGTTAAGGCAAGAAAAGAAAATTCAGTCTCATGATAGTCATGTGGGACTGAAGTAGAAACCTAACCATAATTAGAGTCATACTTTCACTAAAATGTAATAGTCTCAACAGATAAGTCATCAAGCGCACTAGCCTTAAAACCAAAAGATATTTTAGATATGGTCTTAGTGAGTGGTGTAGTAGAAGAAAAAAATAAAATGACCGACTCAATAATGTGCTTCCTTGAACCTATAGCATTAAAGATCTCAAAATGAGTCTTCGAACTCTCCATAATGGCCTATTTGGTTGAGGTGGGGTGAAGATCAAGCTCGGTGGTGATAATGGGTGGCACATCCTCTAGAATCTCAACAGATAAAGTCTTATGCATGTTAGAGTTAGTGGGAACATGTCAAAGGGCTCATTCATTTCACTATCTCAACCATTATCAAAGCAGTCACTCCACTCAAAGTTTAAGGTTTTTAAATTAGGATTTGCCCGTGTAAGTAATAAAAAGGCCTTACATTTAGTAATTTTGGTTTCAGTGAGTGGTTGGATATAAGGACCTGTAGTATGCTCGAATAATATATCATCCAATGTAAAGCTAATATGTGTGTATGTCTTATGTGTATTAGAATTGACTTTCAAATTAATTTATTCCCTATGTTGAGTTTGCTCGTAGAGTGACTCAAGAATATGTTAATTTTTACTGACCAAATTTTTTAGGTTACTAATAGTTTCTTTTTACCAACCAAATAAAATTTGGTCGCTAAAGAAAGATTTTTAACGACCAATTAGTCACTGAAAGGTATCCTTCACTGATGAAATTTAGTTTAGTTGACAAATGTTAAAAGTTTTCACTTCAAAAAAATTCCCTCAATGTTTGAACGCCAAATTTGATGTTTGCTAACCAAGTCACTGAATAGATTAATTTTATTTTTCATTCTTTACCAACTAATTAATCGATGAAGGGGCTTGGCTTAACCACAAAACTATGTCATTTTGTGTCTAAAATTTTAATTTCCCTAAGAAGTTTATTATCTTCTCCATTCTTAACCCAATTTCTAACCTTGTATCCTCTCTTGCTTGTTACTAGCGTTGTTTTGCCGTCAACGACTATTATTTTTCCACCATTGAATGTCAAAACCGTCGAACCATGCCTATCACTGTTGCTCGGTACTTTACTACTTTTTTCTATTTCTAAGCCCTGTATCTTCTACCCACTACTGTTCTTTACTTCACCGCCGATGACCATTGCTCCTTTACTGTCAAACCTTACTACTATTGAACCGCAATCACCCTTTTTTACTGCTCAGTGCTTCACTTGCAAAATTACAATTTTTTTAAGGGTTTTTGATTTAGGTATTATATATACGCATACAGTGAAGATTCTAATTTTTTTTTTTTTTTTTTTAGGGTTTCTAATTTAGGTATTTTGTGTATATATATATGCAATTTTGTTTGTATGGGCTAAACCTTAATGATTTGGGGACTAAAAATAGGTTAATTCTAGCAATTAACCGAACAATTAAAACCTTATTTGGATTAAAGTTAAGGGATATCATGTAATTACTTGTGTTTCATTCAAGAATGGAAACTACTTAGGCATTTCTTATTTATTGTGACATTAATCGTAGAAAATCTTATATATTTGAAGGTTAGCTTTAGTAATTGCTGTGAATCTTTAATGGTTTCTGCGGATTAGTCTGTTATTTCTGAGGCCCATAATATTCAATTGATTATATCATAACATGTTCTGATCTCAAGGATTTTGATTATCTTGGTTTGGTGGTGGTGATGCTATTACTTGTTTTTCTTTTTGGCTTACCTAGGTGATAGTTATTTTGATAGTGGTGATTTAAATTCAACTTGTTCTTTGTTAGCTTTGCTGCTTGGTCATAAATTGTGTTTTGCTTTATATTTTGGAAGAAATTTTGATTTCTAGGTGGATCATTTTGGAGTTAATTTGAGGAAATTGTGATACCGAATTATCAATTTTGGTTATAAAAGATGAATTTGTTGTGCATCTATACAGTGCATCATAAACACACTTTAAGAAATAATATAGGAAAAAGCTTCATTGAACACCCCTTTCCTGCTCTTTCATTCCATCAATTCTCATTAACTCATGAGGCAATTATGTAATACATGACGGTCTTACCTTCACGTACATGTTACATAAATATTGTTGTGCCTTTTGTCTTGAAAGAGTATTATTCATGAAACTACAGAAAACAAAGTCAACTATTTTTTTTTTAATTTAAAAAAATGATATATAATTTTAATTTTTCTTTAAAAATTCTTAAAAATAAACTTTTAAATTAAAAATTTAATTTTAATGTACTTAAAACTTAAATTTTAAATGCATACACTTTTTACACTTTCTGTGTTATTTATATAATAAGAAAATTCAAAATTTTGAATTGGTATATTTTCAATAATTGAATTTTCTCAAAGGCAAGGATTATTTTCCTTTTTCTCTCCACTTTGGTCGTCTTTCCAATCATTTTATATGAAAATATACTCTCTTACTTTTTCCAAATTTTTTGAATATTTTTTATGTAAAAGTTTTTAAATTAATATTTTTAAAAATATGATAATATTTACAATAAATAATAAAATTTTAGACTTTTATTAAACATTGTATGAACACCTTAATCCCTTTTAATTAGCAATTTTTATTTTTATAAGTTATTTTTTATAATTTTTTATGTAAAATTATTTATAAATTTAAATTTAACCTCGTTGCAAGTAAAATTATATTTTTGTACCTTTAGGCACAAACAATTGCTAGTGTATTTATATATAGAATCTATAAATAAATAAACTAAACATAACGAGTCAAGTAATATATCTATAATGCAATATCTAGTTATAACTTCATATTATTTAATTCAAAACTATAAATAAAAGGAAAACTTTGTCTGTCAAAAAAGCTAGAAAAGTTATAAACTTTTGTGTGCATTCGTTGCTCTTATCTAGAATGCAAACTAACATGCCTATTGTGTCTATTTGCATCCATCAAACCTCTGTCCCTCTATTTTTTCATCTTAGAAAAAATGAAATTTGAATCCTATGCAACAGATAAGGTGTGCATGGTTGCTTTGTGTGCGTGATGGCTTAGTAATGCATTACAATATGTATATGTAGAATCCTATGTTGATCCTTGAAAATTCATGGCATATGTGTGTTCCAATTGCAGATTTACTATTTGGTTTGTTGCTTTTTTTTTTTTTTTTTTAAACATGGTTTCTACTTTTCTGTTTGGGAATGGACATCAACTTGAATGATATTGAATAATGGTACCAATCCTAATTTCTGAATGTTTTTATCTCATAAATACCACTTATTACTTCATTAAAGTGTTAAAATAAAGTCTCATCGTACGATGAAAATAAAATATATGATATTAATTTACACGATGTTTCTCACAGAGCTCATGAAAAATGGATAAAAGTTAAATGCAACACAGAGATCGAATGAACGAGAAATGCCAATAAGGGTTAATGCATTTATTGAATTTACTACTGTAAGTGCCATACTAGATGGGAAGATACAGAGTCCATGTGTGAACTGCATGAATGTTTTTTACATTGACATTAACCTAGCAAGGCACCATTTGTTCTTGAAAGAAATATCATCGACATATACAACTGGGGTATATCATGGTAAAGACATTTGTACTTTTTTATCAAATCTAGAAACTAGTGTCATAGATGATAGTGATGATACTGAAGATAGAATGATGATGGGTGATAGAGAAAATGTTGATGACTTGCCAAAAAATAATGATACATTACAGGAAAATGTGAATGAGTTGCCTAATATACTAGATGATATTTATTTTGGGAATATTAGGAATAACAGTGATAGATAAAGAATGCTTGATGACATCGAAGTTGATAATATTATAAACTTTGACAAGTTGTTAGATGAAGTTAAATGTGAGATTTACCCAGGTTGTAAAGAATATAATGTTTTTCATTTGTTATCACTATCATGCATGCAAAAGTGATGTTCAAGTGGAATAACAAGCCTGTGGACTATTTATTTAAAACATTGAGGAAATTTTTGCCTAATGTCATGAGGGGGTTCCATGTAATTTGTATGTGATCTGGGCTTAGGGTATGAGTGTGAGAGATGCTTGTAAATATGATTGCAAACTTTTTTGGAATGAGAATGTAGATCTCAACGAATGTTCAATATGTAAGATGCCTAGATACAAGGCACAAGGTGGAAAGAGTAAGAAAAAAGTGCATAAAGTGTTACAATACTTCCTATTTACACCAAGATTACAAAGATTGTATATATCTAAGAAAGTAGCTTCAGATATGAGATGGCATAAGTAGAAACGGGTGGATAATAGGATGTTAAGGCATTCTATTGATGGTGAAGATTAAAAGAATTTTGATCGAATGCATCCTGAATTTGCTATGGAATCAAGAAATGTTAGGCTAGGCCAGCATTTAATGGGTTTAATCCCTTTGGAAACATGAACAATTCATATAGTATATAGCCTATCATAGTTGCATTAGATAACTTGCCACCATGGAAATATAAGAAGGAGCAATTTTGCATGATATTCTTACTTATTCTAAGGCCGAGTGCACTAGGTCAAAACATTAACGTTTATATATGACCATTAATTAATAAGTTGAATGCCTTGTAGAAAAATGTGTGTGTACTTATGATGCATCGTTGAAATAGACTTTTCAAATACGTGCATCTATTATGTGGACTATTAATGACTTCTTAACTTATAGTAATCTATGACGGTAGATCACAAAAGGATATGTGGCTTGCCCTAATTGTAATAAGGAATATTCAACACAATCTTTGAAAGGTAAGATTGTGTACATGGGTGTTCGTCATTTCTTTACGAGGAACCATCTTTAGAAAATGAGTAAGCTATTTGACGGTAAACATGAGAATCGACCATGAAAAAGGGTTTTACTTGGTAAGTAAATATTTGAACAAGCGTCAACAGGGAAGTATAAGCCATATGGGAAGCATCCAAACAATATTAAGAAATAGAAAAAATTAGTTAGCAAATCTCATGATAATATTGATGTATAGAAATTGAATTGGAATAAGAAAAACATTCTCTTTTAGCCATCATATTTGAAAACTTTCAATCTCAGACACAACCTTAATGTTATACACATAGAGAAAAATATATATGTTAATTTAATTGGCACATTGTTAAGCATTCTTGGAAAGAACAAGGATATCCTTAATGCTTGCATGGACTTAATGGGTATGAAAATTAGAAAAGCCTTGCAATGTAAAGAGCATTCTAATGGGAAGCTTGTAGTGCCTATCGTATTTTTCACATAGTCTTTACAGGAAAGACAAAGGTTATTGAATTTTTTTACTGTCTATTAAGTATCCAATTGGATATACAGTAAACATTTTCAGATGTGTCAACACGAGAGATGAAAGGTTGTCAGGTCTTAAAAGTCATGATTATCACGATTGTCGGGATGCGAGGATGCATTAACAAGGACATTTTCACTCTATTATTTGACTTTGGGAAATTTTTCCAAGAATTATGCTCTTAGACATTCAAGATTGAAAAACTTTGAAGAATTAGAGGAACGTATTTATAGCGCCCGGTATTTTATTTTGGCATATTTTGTATTATTTTGAGTAAATGAAATAATTAAAATGAGTTTAAATGTATGAT
>JAVXUM010000046.1:10317933-10330208 GCA_035590655.1 Pouteria glomerata
AACCCAATCCCCGATGATGTGTGATTATGTGATGTGTGATGAGAACACAAACAAGCAAGATAATGATTAACTAAAGATGAATATGAAAGTACATGTTGAAATGAGGCCTGAGTTATGAAATGGCTTTTATGCTGCAACATGAGTTACATGTTTTCATGCTTTACTTTAAGCTTTCATTGTTGCATTGTATCATGATCACTATATGCCTTTAAGTTATATTATGGGGAGTGTATTGTGGGCACACGCCGTCCGTGCTCACATCCCTACAGATTCTCCTGCAGGACCCACACAGGACGAGTAGGAGACTTGGGGGAAAGCTTGCACATTTTTGGTCAAGGGGAGCAAATTGTAGATGATGCACATTTATTTTGAAAGGCTTATGTATTGTATAAAATTTCTTTTACTTTTGGTTTGTAATGGCCATAAGGCCTAAACTTGTACCAAATGTTGGAAATGCCAATAGTGGAATGGCTATATGATTATATTGGTTAGAGTGAATTAGATAGATGTTATGGATGTGAATGTATGATGAGTTGATAAAGCCACTACGTAGTTGTATGGCAGTGAGTATACATACTGCACAGGTTGTCTATTAGGTACCCCCCTTAAGTCCAACTTTTAGGCCGTTATATAGCAGTTTTGTTTGGTGGGTCTGCTGCGTAACTAGTGCGTTGCTCTGATATGATGACCATGGTTCATGTTATATCTGTTTTATACTCACCCCCTGGGTCTCCGGACTCGAGGCGTGACAAAGGTACTGCCATTTTTCTTCTAACATCTTACAGTTTTGCCATTTTTATTAATTTTTTGATATCCAAACCATATATTCTGTTTATTTTTCTTACTAATCGTATATTCTGTTATATTATTTTTCGATATCCAATTCAAAAAATAATCATGCCAATGGCAACAAAATTTTTCCAGAAACTTATAGTCAAAATTTTTGTCGACGTGAGTAGCACACAGTTCCAAATTCTACATTCCTAGTTGTTCTGTTATTCAGTTTAGCTATTTAAAAAAAATCTCCTATTTCCAAATTCAAATTAGAATATTTTATATTATATTATCAAATATTCTTTATATACTTATATTAGAATAGTCTATATCTTAGTTTTTAATAACTAGTTAAATTTATTTTAGTATGTAAATCATTATCATGTATACCTCTTATTTTTTAGCTTTGTATATATAAAATCAGTTATGGTTTAATAGATGATAATAAACTTATGGATTTCTACAAGGGCCCACCTAATTATAAATTTAAGGGTAAAATATAAAAATTACCCTTACATTTTACTCTCGGTTTCACTTTAATCTCACCAGTTTCAATTAATGTGATAGTCAAATCCTCGCAATTTTAGTTGAGCAACAATGTAATCATTTCATCTGCTGCCCATTAATTACAACTATAAAGGAGAGGATAAAACTGTCATCTCATTAAAAAAAATTTTCTCTAACTTTTTTCACTATTTTTTATTTTTTGATGACTTTTTCAACGCTTTCTGGCCCATTTCAGTGAAACCATTGGGCCCCCATACTCGCTAGCTTCTCTTCTCCAATCTTAGGTGGTTAGGTTTGATTTTCTGGTGACCTATCAGCCACCATGGTTGAACCCCCAGATTAGCTGTCCAATATTTTAGATGAAATGAATGCAACTATTAGCTATATTTTGGTCGTTTCTGATCATCTTAGGGTGAGTTTGAAACCTTACTATATAAATATTAGTTTACCTATCTCTTCTCCTTTTCTTGTTGCAATTCAAGTATACCCAAACTTAATTCATGCTGCTGGTAAAGAAACTAGAGTTCTACTTGGTTTGCTTCATATTCATTCGAATCAAGATAAAATTCCTTTTTATTTTATTGATTTCCATCAAATTTTTTCAATGATTCATGCTAAGATTGAAAAGATGCTCTCCATTTTTGTTCAATCGACAATAGAACATAATCTCCAAGGCTCGGTGTTATCCCTCATGTTTTTTTGGCAGTTTCGACGACTCTAACAATCCTTGCTCAAGCAACCAATCCAGATTTCAATGCCAAAATTTCTGTATGATTATAAATTGTTAATTTTTAATATGTTTTGGGTATAATAATATGTTAATTAAGTAGCTTGGTCATTAGGGACGCCTTATAGCCGAAATTTTTAAGACTAATAAGCCAAATAACCCAAAAATTGGCATTTTAGTCTGGAAGCGCGCAGAGGGCCACTCTTGGTAAGGGGTAGGCACCCCACCTAATTAAAATATGACAGCGCCGTCTAGTTTAGGAAGTAGGAAGCTTACTCCTATCACTTCTAGGGGGTAGGGGAAAGTAGTAGGCCACTATGCATTGCTTAGAGAGCAAGATGGGGCTTTTATATGGGTGTAAGAGAGAAAAAAAAAAAAAAGAGAGAGATTTTGGTGGTTGAAAGAAAATAACCAAGAGAGGAAGAGAAAATGGTCCAAGAGAAACTAAGAGAGTTTGGTTCTTGGAAATGAAGGATCCTACTGCAGTAGATTTGACCTCGAAAGTCAAAAAAAAACAGGCTAATAAAATTGATAACCATCGTAGGCAGTTGCCAACTGCTTGAACCTAAAAGAAATGTAAAAGAAGAGACATTATACTTTAGCAAAAAATTCATTACCATAAGAGGAATACCATGCAGCAAGTGGAAAGCTTAATTTAATGCTTACCCCCAACGAACCCACTAACATGTAATAAAATATTTTTGGTGAAATAACAATTAACTATTCATAAGGATAATTGATTAATACATGTCTCATGTGAACTAAACAAAGGAATTTACCTGAAAAATACAAAGAGAAGTTTCACGAATAGGATATCCACATCTTATCAAAGTGTGTCTCTAGGTATATGTGATACCCTCCCCTTTGGTATGAATGAAAAGCATGAAGGATGTTTTTGTAGAAGATGAGATTAGAGTTATTGGGGGAAAAGATCTTGAACTTCAAAAGTTTTCTAAGTGTTGGTATTTTGCATGAATGGTTTGGCTAGTGCATGATCATGTTTTCGCTTATGCATGAGTGTAGATAGATACATGTGATGTTTGGTAAAGGAGAAGTGGTAAAACATTGCATGAAAACTTGAAAATAGAGAAGGAAGGAGGAATGAGCTAGCCATGCCAAGGCTTGGGAGTAATTTGACCTAGTCAACCTATTTTGGACCAATGAAATGGAGCTTTGACCCTTTGACCTCCACCTAAGCTTAAAATATTAATTAATGTGAGAGGAAGCTAGTGGAAGAAGAAAGATGGCTGGGCATGCTTAGCCTTCTACTTGGTTTGTTTGTTTGTATTTAATAAGGTCAAGGGCATTAACCATTGGTGGCACCACCTAAGTTAATGCATGAAGACTTGTGTGCACATATAGGTGTATGCAATATGAATTTGTGGTTGGGAGAGGAGGTTGGCTGGCCAAAGGGGTATAGATACACTTGCATATGTATATTGGTTGTTAAGATATTATTATTTTTGACTAAGTGTAAAAATGAGAGAAAGAGAGACCCCATTTTAGACCATCCGGCCATTAGAGTGAGTTAGAGAGAATTGAGAGAAACTTGGAGAAAATAAGAAGAGAGGGGGAGGAAATTCAAGAAGAAAAGTGTTAAAGCAAGTCAAGAAGAAAGGGAGAATTCAAGGGAAGATCAAGTTCTTAAAGCTATTTTGGTGTTGGAGCTAGCTTGAGGAAGGATGGACCATTTTGAAGCCCTTGAAGGTTTTGAAGAGGTTGAAGAGTTTGAAGCTTGAAATTAATGTAGGGAACTCCTCCTAACTTGAATTCTAAATTTTCTTCTTCTCCTTTGAATTCTTGTGATTGTGGTGAAATGTAAAGAGAACCATGATATGGTGTGAAGAATAAACCAAAACTTTGGAACTTAACTAAACCAAGTGTTGATGGTTGAGTTAGAATTACTTGGTAGTAAGTGATCGGAGGAGAGGGAAGATAACCTTGAGAACTTTGGGTTAGAATGATCTTGAAAGAGGGAAAAAGAGTGTGACATAGTAATTGGTATGTAAAAATGAGTAGAGGGATAAGAAGGAAGCTAAAACCTGGAGCTGAGAAAATCCCGGAACCTTCCTGTCCTCTAGGGGCGCCCACCTGATTAAGGGTGGGGCGCCCGTGCCCAGGAGGGGTGCCCACCAGAGGAGGTGGGGTGCCTATGGTACTGTTCACAGAAAGACCCCCCTCTGGGGGCGCCCAACCTGATTCAGCGAGGAGTGCCCATCCCTCTTGCTGCTCCCCAATTTACATTTTTAACATAATTTAAGCCTACATACACCACTCCTACCATAATTAAACATCATAAATGCATCTTTTCTTTTTCATACCATGTATATGTCAATTCTTGGTTGAGGCATGTGGTATGTGACTTGAGCTAATGCATGGAACTTGGAATAAGATATGACGCTTGTGTCTTGCTTTTGATTATATGAATGATCCTTGCGTTGAAATGAGAAAGCTCATGAATGTGTTGATTACACGTAGTTCAAATGGAATGATTTGTGTTGTTAACTTATCAATGGGAATATATTACATATAAATCCACATTCACAAACCTAATGGGAAGAACATAAAACGAAATGATTGGTTATTTGTCGGGAATTATGGGTACGAAAAATAAGGATGGGGAATGTTACTCTCGGGTCGAAAACCCCGGAACCTGTGCAGGGTTAGTGTTTCATACCAGTAGGTTAGTAGCCTACGAAATGAGGGCAGGATAGCTTAGGCATACACACGAGCGTGACGTCGTCCTGGGTTTCCACCCTAAAGCACGCGTGGGGCCGCGGCGTCTCCCAGAACAAGGATGTCGGAACGGTATCCAATCCCCAATGATGTGTGATTGATTGTGGTATGATATGAACATGAATGAACAAGATAATGGATTAAATAAGGACAATCGATAATACACCTCGTGGATGCCTAAACTAGTTGATGAGACTTGCTCATACTTTGCTTCATGAGTTAGATGCTATCATACTATAAATGTTAACTTATTGTTGTTGCATTGCATTATGATTACTACGTGCATTCTGTTTATATTATGGGGAGTGTATCATGGGCACACGCCGTCCGTGCTCACGTCCCTACAGATTTCCCTCTAGGACCCACACCAGACGAGTAGAATGGACTCAAGGAGATGCACGTACATATTTTTGCAAAAGTGAAGCTAGTTGCACATTGTAGATGTATTTTGAGGGAAACATCAGCATGTATATAATTTTCTTTTTCTTTTGATTTTGTAATGGCCATAAGGCCTAAACTTGTACAAACTGGTGGAGATTCATATAGAGAATGGGTTTTATGTTTCCATTAGATCATGTGGGATGGATGTATAATCTTGAATATGAATGTATGGATGAGATATATATTGCACAGGGAGTTATTAGGTACCCCCGTTTGACCAGTTTTTAGGCCTTTATATAGCCGGATTATTATTGTGGGTCCACTGCGTAACCGGTACGTTAGCTCTGATATGGTGACCGCGTTTCATGTTATGCATGTTTTACACTCACCCCTTGGGTCCCTGGACTCGGGGCGTGACATCATCTGCCTATGTTACGACTGGTGAAACCTTAGTCCCACTAGCTATGTATAACCACTGCTCCTATCCTACAGCTAGTGATGTAGGAAGATTCTCTCTCATAGGATTATTATTAAAATAGATAAAACACAATCACTTAATTTGTCTTTGACATTTAAATGAATTACAACAACGTCCATACAATAAAGTACGCTTCACAGACAGTGAATGAATAACACTTCTTAAATAAACAACATAAACATTATTAAAAGAAGTATTATCTAAGGTAACAAAAACTATTATTTTAGTTAAATCCCATGATGCAAGTTCGTTCAAGATCATTCCCTAAATACTCAATCCAGTATAGGGTTGTTCAACAAATTTTAAAAAATAATACTTTATTCATTTTTAATTTTTATCAATATAATACGTAGTTATGCATTAATATTCGATATATTGACAAGACCTTCATACATTGAAAGTCAAACAAACCACTTTTTCAAAAATTTGATAATACATTTTTAGTTAATCTTTTTCTTTCAAAATTTCTTAAAACATAATTTTTTGAAGTATTTTTTTTTTTTTTTTTTTGACAAATTAAGAAATTATGATGTAAAACTATCACAAATAAATTCTTCAAAATTTGCTTATTGTAAGGTTATTTATCTTTTACAATAAATCTAACGAAATTATTTTGGGTTCATCTAGGATCACAAGAAAAAAAATATTTAAATTACTCCCTTGGTTACTTAAGTGGGTGTGTGCAACCTATGGAAAAAATGATCAATTAAAGAGTTGACATAAGAATCGTGTTAGTGCATTCTATTTAGATGTCTCCTTAAATGACTAGTTCCAGAACTAGTCCTACTATCAAGTAAATCTCCACAAAAATTACATTTTTTCTTGTTCATTCCATCATCACGTTTAACTTAATAAAATGGTTACACGCTTTTGAAAATTCTATAATAATGATGTGCTCACAAGCGTTGGAAATTGTTTGTCGGCAGGAGAACTAATTGAGTCCCAACCCTCATCATCAAGTACATGGGATTCTCTAGGATCCATTTGAATAAAAAAAATAATTTTGTGGAAAAAATCAAGTATGCAAACTAAAATATTAAGATATGTAAATTAAAAAAAAAATTAGGATAAACTATAATAAAATTTACTAAGTTGGAATAATTTAAAATCTTAAAATACTTGATCTTTCAATTTTGGCGTCAATTTTAATAGAATTGAGAGTATTTAAGCATAATTGAAAAACATACTTGAGAGTTGTTAGCTTGAGAGTAAAGAGGATGAGAGAAATTTGTAATTAGTTTCATATATGTAGGGTATTTATAATGGAGTATTAAGAGGTTTCTAATTTTTTTTAGGTCTTTTTGTAGTTAAAAAAGCATTGTAACGATTGCAAATAGCAAGCTCAATGGCAACATAAAATATATATATATATATATGAAGTTGGCAATCTTAATGGATTCCTGAGAAAAAAGAAAATAAAAAAGGCTATAGCCTCAATGGCTACCTAAACAAAAATAAGGAAAACTACAAACGATAGTGCAGGAGGTAGGGGTTTAGCTAAGTAGTGAAAGGGTGGCCTAAGCCTGAATGAGCCAGGGTGAAGTGGGTTAGAATTTAGGATAAGTCAGGGTGAAGTGGGTTAGAATTTAGGATAAGTCAGGCTGAGTCGTTGGTCAACCTGACATGTTTATATCCCTATTTGTCCAAAACAAACATTTTATTTTATTTTTTTTTATAGATATTATATTACACTTGCACCCCTTAATCCATACATTTTTTTTTTTAATTTACCCCTTCATGTATTAACTTTAACATGTTGATTCCCTCATCAATTTAAAAGTGGTTCTGTTTAGTAGCTGTTAAAAAAATTTATTAACTTTTTATTTATTTATTATTCCTCATTACTTCAATATGTTTCTAATCTGATTATTATTCACATTTATTTAAATTTGAAACTGATGACTAAAGATTTGCATGATTGGATCAAATAAATTATTCGATTTTTTGTTATGAATTAAATAAATTGAAATTTTTTCTTATCCCATCCGAAAAAAAATTAACTCAACCTAATTTTGATAAAAAAATCTAAACAAATCAATTCTCAGATCTTAACAATAAATATTTTTATTTTTTATTCTATATTTATTATATATATTTATTTTTAATAATAAATAATAGAAATGTATCCCCAAATTTTTTTTTTTAAAAATTTTGGCGAAATTTAAACTAAAAAACTAAATTAAATGAAAATGTTGTTATAAGGTTTAACTTGATTTTCTTTCTCTTTTATTTTCATTAGTTTACGCTTATCTTGTTTCTTTATACCAAAAACAAAAATAATATTTATATAATTTATTTTATTTTTCAGTTGAGCTTTTTTTTTTTTCTTTTTTGATGGGATAAGAAAAAAATTTAATTTATTTAATTTATAACAGAAAATTAAATGATTTATCTAACCTAACTCACGCAGACATCTAATAATAAGTTCTCAATTTTGAGTATGTGAATAATAATAATATCAAATACCTATTGAGATAACTGAATAATAATAAATAAATAAATATTTAATGGAATTTTTTAACGATTTCTAAATGAAGCTCCTTTTAAATAGATGAGAAGGTTAAAGTATTAGAATTAATAGATAAAGGGAGTAAACTGAAAAATATGTATTATTTAAGAGATATCCATGTAATTAATCCTATTATTTATTTCATAATAGATAATTTTATCCCGATCTCTACTACTGGGCTGTGGCTCTTATACGACAATACTTTTTCATTTGCAAAAAAAAAAAAGGTGAATATACGTACTAAGTCAAGGAAAATTTCTTTACTTTACAATCTCCGCTTTCTTCTTCTTGGAAAAAGATACAAAGGAAGAAAACACACTTCCTTTTTCTAATCATGCAAACTAAGGCCTACGTAGCATTTGTCCTTGGGATAGACAGTGACGTTTCGGTGGAAAATATTTACCATTTTTGTATCTTATCATCAATCTTATCTTTGAAATTGTATTTTCAACTGTGCTATTTTATTTAATGTACATTTAATTTAATTCTAATGTTACATATTTATCCAATTCTATAGTGCTTATATATATGGCCATTTAATGAACAAATTTAAGATGGTTTTTGATAGAAAGACATAATTGAAATTGAATCAAATGTATAAAGTTATAGCGTTGAGTGGAATTCCAATCAATCCTAGCTATATATGCAAATATAAGGAAAAAAACGAATAAAAAACCAATCAAATAAGAATACAAGATTCACGTGGCATTCTTCCGTCCAAAATTATAGTATACTAAGTATTAATATGTTTGGAATATTTGCGGAGAGAAAAAGAAAGAGGGAAATAAAAGAAAAATAAAATTAATAACTTTTGTAATTTTTGCACCCTTAACTAAGTAAGAGTTAAACTTTTTCTTATTTATAAATATCTATTCATTTTAATTTACATTTTCTAAGTCAATATCAAAAATATTAAATAAATTATCTTTTCATTCTTTCTGCATAATTTACATTTTCCTTCATTTTTTCTTTCTTTCTACAAACTTATGTTCTAAATATAGCATGAGACTATGTTTGAAACACGCATTTATGAAGGGAAAAAAAAAAAATTAGCAGAAATAAAATTACTAGTTTATATTATGTTTTCATACTTAACTATGTTAAAATTAAAACTTTTCCACAAATATTTATCCATTTTCTTATCATTTTAGTAACTCAACTAAAAAAATAAAATAAATTTAACTTTTTTCACTTCATTTTAATTTCTCAAAATTTTCCCTCTACAAATCTATATTCCAAATGTAGCATAAGAGTATTTTATTTAGGAAGTTTTATTATAGATGTACATATAATTTAAAATAGAATTAAATGCACTTCGTATATGCATACTTTACCATCAATTTCACTTTAGGATCTATACTTTCTAATTGTGTCATTTTGTCCATGTTGGTTTAATCTAATTTTAAAGTTATCTCTTCATTAAAATCCTTTAGAAATTTAAACGTTGAATAGTCTCGTGAGTCTCACCAAATAGTGCAAATTTTCAAACAAAATTGAATCAAAGAGTAGTACTGGAACTGAATTAAAAATACATGAGACAAAATGACACAAATAAAACATAAGCTTTGAAGTGTGATTAGTGATAAACTATATAAAAATGCTAAGTATAGTTTTCTCTTTAAAATACCATGATGTTTACCGCTTTTACGATTTTTATTTATTTATTTATTTTTATAATTTTTGCCTTTGTCCTTTCGCTTAAAAGAGCCGAATGGATGTTAAAATAGAATGCAACGTCTTTTTCACTCCATTGACTTTTGCACAAGTTAGCCTCGATTATTATCTTATGAAATCATCGATCAGATAATTGAAATCAGTATTTGGACAAAAAAAAATAAAAAAATAAAATAGACAAATTAAATATAATGCAAGGGGCAAGGCATGTGTAATGTTTAATTTGCCATTATTTTGTCCAGAACATTCTCATTGCATCTTTGGCAGTCAAATAATAATGATAATAATAATCGCAATTGACGAATTCTTAGTTGTAATTATCCCTGCAACTTAATTATAGTCTTTCTTTCATCTCTTTATTTATCTCTCTCTCTCTCTCTCTCTCTCTCTCTCTCTATATATATATATATATGTATATATGCAAGCACGTATATACTTATTTAATTTAATAAGTGTGAACATCATTGCATTCACTTATATTTATATATATATATATATGTGGGTGTCACAAGTTCAAGTTTTCACATCATTTTTTTTTAAATAATTACTGTATGACTGATTGTTAAATTCTTTTTAATAATTTTTCAGAGAAAGACTGGCAATTTTTATATGACTTGTCCGTAAAGAAATTAATTTTTTTATGAGTGCGCATGCAGGCTTTTGCAACGAGGACCACTCACGGGGAACAGTACGTCGTCATGAATGGAAAGGTCCAATTAATATGGCCTTGAAATGAAACCGGATAACGAAGGTCAAAACATATAATCACGAACAGCTATATTCATGTCGAATATAATACAATACCTTCTGAAATTTTTACAGCTATTATCTAATGCAATCTCCGTTGGACTAGTATTATATTTATGCCCTTAAAAATATAATTTATAATAAGTTTTTATTTTTCTAGTAATAAGAAAATATTTATTAATTTATTTAAGTATACATCTTTGTTCCTTATTTATAAATTATGTGGTTCAAGTATTGGATATAAGATATCAATACAGAAAGATTTAAATCACAAGTTTTATAAATAAAAGTAAATTCACAGCTCTTAATGAAATTGAAATTTCATTATATTAAAACTGTAACTTTTCTATTTCTTAATTAGGTGATTTATTTTGACCACTAAAGTAGAGACTTTGAGTAGAAAAGTTAGTGTGTATCTATGATATACATATTGAATGAACTGTTGTGAATTATGATATGGTTTAAATGTCAAAGATCATAATTCACTAATGCTTTAATAAACTTAATAAACCTTAATCTTGAGTTTGTAACGAATTCACTCTCATGAATTAAATCTATTTGTGTTATCATGGAGTGAGACCCATATAAATGGTCAAAATCTCGATGGATTGGAAATTTAATTTCATGAGTTGTGGGAATATATAGTTACAAGCTGGAATCCATTTTATTTGTATTCACCTAAACTATTTATTATACTTGATTATTAAATTTGTGGCAATAGTTTATTCAATAAATTGTTTATTGAATAATAATATTTATTTGTAAATTATTTACTAATATAAAAATATTGAGAATGATCAAAAGTTTAAATAGATGGTTACTTGGGGTTAAATATGTAATTTAAGAGACTTGACATTTAGCCTAACTTAATTATGAGCACATAATGGAGGGTTAATTAAGTGGATGTTGTTGGTCTAAGACTGAAATTCATTTTATTAAAAGGCGTTTTAACTAAGTGAATTTTAACATAGACAAATAGAGTGCAAACCAGAGCTGTCAGTGGAAGAGCTCAAGGTTAATTTAAAGACTAATGGATTGTCATGAGATGACCAAGCCCAAATCCTGTAAATTAGAGCTAGGAGTCTGTGGGTTTTCAGTCCCCAAACTAGCTCAACTTAAATTTTGGTAAGCTCAAGTAGTTGACTTGGAGCTTATCTTTTTTATTTGAAAAGATTATAATTTTGTGTATAGATATAACGTACATCAGATAGGATAACTTTGTGTACAAGTATAACGTATATTAACTAGGATAAGATGGTTGAGAAATATTTTCTCTGATACCTTATCCTGTATATTTTATACACTACTGGAGAACAGGACTTTAGCGACCGCCAACAGTGGTCACTAAAAGACAAATAGTAGTCGCAATAAGTATTAGCGACCGTTAAAAGACGGTCGCAATTGCTCCATCGCTAAAAAGATTTAACGACCGCTAGAGTAGTCGCTAAAGTATTAGCGACCGTATTAGCGACCACCTTTGATATTTTTTAGATACTTTTAGCGGTCGCTAAAAGTATAAAAGCGGCCGTAAATATTTCCCCGCCTAATTTGCTCCCATACCCGCCAAATGGCAGGAAGAATTAGTGACTACTTTCCAACTTTTAGCGACAGCTTTAAGCGGTCGTTAATAGTTTTAATATCTTTTTTTTTAAATTTCTTTCTTTGTTATTGATTTTAAAATTTTTAAAATTCATTATTTATTTACTTCTAATTGTAATTATAATTACTTTTTTATTAATATT
>JAVXUM010000046.1:10345361-10361444 GCA_035590655.1 Pouteria glomerata
ATTACCTATTACCACAATATAATTATGCATTCATATGTATGTATCTCAAATATCCTGTGGGGAACCGTGTTACACCCTCACCCATTGCTTTTCCTGTTATAACCTGAAACACAAAAACTTGAAAGCATCAAAAGTATCAAATTTTTATATAAAAAATTTACCCAAGAAAATCTAGAAAAATCATCTACCGTAACAAAAATATATTGCCTACCTCTAAGGCTTTTAGTGCATATGGATCCCATTAAATCCATGTGAACAATTTCAAGGGGTTCTGACATATTAATCAATTTTATCCTTTTATGTGAATTTTTAACTTATTTCCCCAGTTGGCAAGGACCATACACATTATTTTTGCATTTTTCAATTTTATGTAGGCCTTTTATGTGTTCAGACTTAGACAATTTTTGCAAATCTTTATAATTCGAGTGTCCAAGCCTTTTGCTTTGAATGGTTGTTATGTCGAAAGAATTTTTGTTTTTGAATATTTCTAGAATTTTCAAAAATATCATCATGAAAATCAAATAATGTATGAAACTTATTTGACACAGAAACTTTATGGCTAGGATTATTAAAAATATTCTTAGCATAATTAAAAAGAAGCCCATAAAGTCTGCGGTAATTTGGGCGAATGTGACCTTTGATTCCACAATGGTAACATACAGATATAAAGGTTTGAGACTTTGAAAAGTGTGTACCTTTCACCATAGACGGAGAGTGCAAAATTTGTTTGGGTCTTTGAAAGTTCTTCTTGGTGGGAGCAATGGATTTTAGAGTAGACTTTGGGACTAGATGGTGTTGATGACGAAGATGCAGTTGGATTCTTCTCTTCAATGTACCCCAAGCCTGATTTGCCTCCATGAAACCTCTGTTTACTCCAAATTTCGTCAATCTTGCTTGAGCTGATAGTCAACTTTTCTAAAGTCTTCGCATCGTCCTTTGTCTTCTCATTTAACTTGAGTATTTCAGCCTAAAGCTCTCCAATAGTTTTCTCCAAATCTTCATTTTTCTTATTCTTTACTTCTAGTTTTTCTTTAAATTTTTCAGCATTTTGAAGAGGACAATTTACCAAAGCGTTTTTCATTTTTCGCCTTTAATGAGTCTCTTTCACTTCTTACTTTCTTATTTTTTGCGTGTTAATGTATCTTTAGTTTCTTTAACTCATAGCATTCGGCATAGAGAGTATTGTAGGCAGCTTGGAGATCATTGTTGAATTCATCATCTGAATCATCATCATCATCATCATCATGATTGGATTTCTCTATATCAGTTTGAGATCCAGAAGGTGATCCAGTAAGGGAAGTACGAGATGCCATAAAAGCAACAAAATTACTTTAATTATCTGAGAAGGATGAAGCAGATGAGTCATCTGATGATTTAGAGTCATCGTTAAGTGTGGCATTCATAACTTTGACTTGTTTTTTCTTCTTGTTGTTTTTATTCCGCATGGTCTTTTTTTCTTCCTTTACATACTTCAAAAACCTTTTTGCTAAGAAAGCTAATTTTTTATCTCTTCTATTGATTTTAAAGCAATTCCCTTTGAGACTTTTCGAGGTTTGACCATGTTTGCTTCAAACGTCTACAAGGACCCCACAAGATTTTCAATGCTCAAGGAATTTACATTCCCCATTTCTTCAATTGCTATAACCTTTGAATCAAAAGAGCAGGGAAGAGAACGCAAAATCCTATGTACCACTTTGCATTCTAGAATAGGCTCTCCAAGATTATGACATGAATTAACGATGTGACTGAGCTGCACATAAAAATCGTCAAACCTTTCATCTTCATTCATCCTTATGCTTTCAAATTCAAAAGTTAACTTTTGGAGGTTACTTGTCTTGACTTGCTCGTTCCCTTCGTGACTGTTTTGTAGAATTAGCCATACTTTGCAAGCACTTGTTCAACTTGAAATCCGGCATAACTCAGTGGGGCAAATGGTTAAAAAGATAGCACTTAGGGCTTTAAAATTTCACTTCAAACTTTCTTGCTCCGCTTTTGTCCATGTCAGAATCGACTTTGGTTCTACCCTTCCATCAAACTCATGCGTAGGCTCTTCCCATCCTTGAACCACATAGGTCTATACACGATAATTAATTCCTAGAAGAAAAGCTTGTATATGTACCGTCCAGTATGAATAATTCAAGCTGTCAAACCATGGGGGTTTGGTGCTTAAGCCTCCTTCACGCGGTGGATCTATTAGTTTGGATCAAGATCTTCACTCAAAGACATAGAATAACCTACTTTGATACCAATTGAAAATTCCAAACCACATAAACAATCGCAAAGCAGAAAAGCAATCACACTAGGAAATAAAGAGGAAATTCTATCACAGGGAGAAAAACTTCCATTAAAATAATTCCTATTATCAACGAGTTACAAGGCTTTACTAAGACTTTATATGATTCACTCGTACGAATCTTTTTAATGCTCTTGCTCAACTCACTTGATGAACTGCTTAACACAGAAAGTCATGAATTATAAAGAAGAAAGACAAGAGAAAGAACTTAAAGACTCAATAGGATAATTGACTCTCTCTCTAACTCTCTATAATATGTCCTCCACCTATATGAACAGATTGTGGTCTATATTTATAGAGTTACATAATGTTGTCCTAGTCTTGGCAAAATAGGAAACAAAATTTGTTCAGAAGATACACTGCTCGATCCTTCGAGCATCCTGGGCCTAGCCATCGCCATAGGTCGAACCCTCGAGCTCCCATCCTCTAGCCTGTGGACATTACTAGAATTTCTCTGCAACTGTAAAACAAAGCAGGTGCACCTGAGCGCTCCCTCTGTCATGGCTGTGAGGTATACTAGAATTTCCTCCGCGTGTTCTACTTTGTGTCCTTCTTCAACTTAAATTCTTTCTTGAGTTGAATTTGGAAACTTGGCAGATCTTGAATTGATTTCCAAAAGTTATCTTGTAAAATTAACTTGTCATCATTTGATTTGGAAACCTCACTTAATTTAGAATTCTTTATCAATTTGAAAACTTGAATAATTTGAAAAAGTTTTCTTCAAATCAGGAATCTTTGGTAAATTCAATTTAACTTAAGATTGCATATGGAGTTACCATCTAAGTGAACCTTACAAATTAAATGTTGAACTCCTATGTGTTTAAAATTTTTTCATACACGATATGCAACTTCGACAAAACAAATGTTAAAAAATCAAAATCAAGATATATAATTGAATGTATTCTCAGGTATGTCTAATTTTGAGTACATATATAAATGTATAGATGTATGTGACTGAATATTGCTGAGAGAAAATAAAATAATATAAATAATAAAGTTCAAAGGAGATCAATAGTTAAAGAAAAAAAAATAGTTTAAACTTTTAGGTTAGACGATAACACTAACAACTGCATACACACACAGCCAATAAGTTTGTGGCATAGATTCGTGGTAAAATATTCATCATTGATAATCTCATCACTAGAAGGCAAGTGATAGTGAATTGGTGCTTCTGAAAGAAAAATGACCAGTGAGGAGCCTGTAGATCAACTTTTTATTCACTGTGAACGGGCGAAGTAGATTATCAAACAAAACAAGATAAAGGTAAGCACAAAGTTGATAATTAATATCCCTACTGCAAGAAGATTTGATGCCATAAAACCTTTCTTCTTCGAAGCAGTGGTTCTCTTGAAGAGAGCTTTTACGTAAGCTCCAAGCTTGGCACATTCATATTCTATAGTTTGTGAGATTCGAGGAATTACAGAGAGAAAAGCAACTAAATCATCGCATTCTTCTTCATTTAAATTCACGCATCTAGGAGGTTCCTTACCTTGTTGACTAAATACTCTTTTAAAGCTCCTTCAATGTGTAAAATTTGGTTTTCTATGACATCAACGAATTGTCTATGCCTAACCACTGTAATATCATCAGCATGATTTCTGTAGCTCAAATTGATGGCCTTTTCGAACTCTTCCAGCTAATTAACAATTAAAATTCAAGAACACAAAATTACTATTTGTAGCATGGGAATTACCAGTTTACAACTCAAAACTGGCTTACTCACTTGCAAACATTAAAATGGTTTGATTTGTGTTAGAGGTGCACAAAATGATTAGAAGAACCGAAAACAACACCAATTTGATCACTTTGGATAGGTTCGGTTCTAGTCAAGAACGATTCGGTTTTGGTCAACAAATGTATCAGTTCGATTCTTAGTTTAATATATTTCCAAACCTAACCTGATTTTAAAGTTTTATTTTGTACATACAGACACCAATATGATGTGGACATAATTGTCAAATCGAGATCCATACCATGGATCAAGATCTTAGATTTGACAATCAAGATCTTAGAATTTGGTGCAAATTGGATAAGAATGCACATTCACGCTTTGTGAATTGCAATGACCTTAAGATTCACTATGCGTCGGCTAGATCCGACATGATTCATTGTGATGTTGTGATTCATCACAATGTTCGATTCGAAAAAAAATTCACATTGATTGCATAGTGTGTCGACTCAAATCATAATATTTGAATCAAGAATTGTACAATTCTGACAACTATGGCTGTCGACCCAACTGGACCCAATTGAAATTGGATTGGCTCGGTTCTATACCATGATCGGTTTTCTATTTTGCACCTGATAAAAATCGGGTCGGTTCCATATCTAACATGGACTGTAACAGACCCATGAACTATGTCTAAGTAGTGACAAAAGATCAAATTACAAACTTCAGAGCAACAGAAGCAAAAACAAACCTGCCATTTTGCGGTACCTAAAGCAGATTGTAGCTCACTAAAAAGTTCATCTAGATTTTCAGATTTTGTACCTTCTCTCTTCTGTCTTTCCCACGTCCTATATGCTGCAGGGTAAAACAAGTGAGAAAATTCAGTCTTAGAACTGATTCCAAATAAATTAACCACCCAACAACAATAAATTTCTCTGAACACTTCATGTGCCAGAGAAAGTACGATAAAAAAATTAAATTAAATTTGTTTGTTATCCAAATGGATCCAATATATAAGAACCTCAATTTTCTTTAAAATTTTTGCTTCTTCTTTCTCAGCAACCAAACAAAACATAAGTGAGAATTCTTTCCTGGAATAATCCTTTAATCACCCAACATCGTTAATTAAAGTGTATTTAGAGTGATAAAAAATAAAATAAAATAAGATACACTAAGAAAAATTGTAAACTTATAATTTGTGCAATAAGATAAACGTTAATAATTTTTAGAATATTTTAGATTTTTTATTATTTTCAGAGATTTTTGTTATCTCAAACGAAACCTTAATTGAGAAAAAGAAGATGAAGAAGGTTAAGGAAGAGGAGGAGGAGAGCCCGACAAACAAAAAAACAACAACTTCTAGAAAAAAAAAAAAAAATGTTATTTTAAAGAGAAACTGCAAGAAATCAATCGACATAAACTCTGATTGAATCAAATATGACAAAAAAAAAAAAAAAATGCTCTTACCAACACAAATTAAATAATAATAAGAAAAAAAGAGAAGAGAGATAACATACGTATATAGAGAGGTGCTATAGTCACTATTCGACAAATCCCGCACCTCTTCTTACACATATTATACATTTTTTTTTTTTTTTTTTATTATGCGGGTCTTATTATGATACACAGCGGGACGAAGATACGAAATTTTCACGTGAGACGGCAAGGTCCTTTGGTCCCAACAAAGGAAGAGGAGAGAAAGAAGTCAAGGAAGTCAATCAATTTTCTGTGTTACTTTTATTTGTGTAATTTTCTTATTGTCCTTTTTATTTTTATAGTAAATATGGTCATTGCCTCTGCGTCACATTTTCTCTCATTTTTTTTTTTGGTTTTATATAAGACTCGCTGTCATTATATATGATACGGGACGTGAAACGGACACCGGAATAGTAATCGTATATATTTTTTTTTGTATAGTTGTTTTTTTTTTTTTTTTTGACAGTTCTAGTTTAAAAAACTGAATAAGGATGGCTTCCGGTGTTGTCAAATCTCTGAACAATCATCTTTGCCGCGTAAGACAGCGATAAAGTAATTGTGGTCACACGATGTTCACGTGACGTACATGATACCAAGATGGAGTGTCGAGTCACCCATAAATGGATTGGCTCGAACTTCTTATTTGTAATAAATAAATTGAACTTAGGTTTCCTTTTAGACTCGTCAATTAAAGGAGCTAAATTTGAATTTAAGGAAATTTGTTCGTTGAACTAAAGGACAACTTATATACAAAATGCGACGTTTGTAATAATGTTTTTCAATAATCTTTTTTTACTATGTTTAAAAAAATTCTGTTTAAATTATCTTCTAAAGTTCGCATAAAATTATTTTGTCCTCAAAAAGGAAAAGTACCACTCAACAAACCCTCCTCCATTGCACACATATTTTATGACTTGTCCGTCAATTCTATACCAATAATTGAGTTCTCATTGAGAAAACTCGTTGGAATCCAACTCATTTGGTTCTCATTTGATTATCGAAAAGTTCGAAACCCTAAATTAACTAACAATATTCATCTACTTCTCTATTGTATGTATTATACTTTATATCGACCATTTACAGTTTATATTATATTATTAGTTTATAATAATTTTTTTCAACATCTTTTTATAACATTTCAAAATGATATTATTTTGGACCAAAAAAATAAAGAACAAAAAAATCTCAAATCTGATACAAAGTACAATACAAACAACAAAGAAACAGACGAATATTATAAGCTAATCCATGGTTTAAAACTTTTTGGTAGTCAAATGAAAACTAAATGAATTGGATTCTAGTGGACTTTCGGTAGTTAAAATTCAACTACTAATGCAAAATTAGCCAACAAGCTATGAGATGTGTGTGTAGCAAAAAAGGGTTTGTTGGGTGTCACCTTTCCTTTTCGAGGACAGAGAGACTCTATGTGACCTTTATAGAAGGTCCGAAACGGCATTATTTTGGATGTTGTAAAAAAATTGTTAAAAAATATTATTATAAACGTAGTATTTTTGAATTTACGTAGTTTATAATATTATATAATATATTAATATTGACATATTTTGTACATTTTATTTATTTAGATATTCTATTAGTATTTGATGTTTATTTTGATTTTTCAAAGATCATTTTATTTTTGCTAAAAATGTATAAGATTTTAAATTTTTTTGACTAATGAAAAACACTATTAATTATCAAGTATTTTAAAAATTGAAATTTCATTTATCTTAAATATCAAATATTTTTTATAATAGATGTTATTTGATGAAATACTAATTTAATAATATTAGATAAATTATGTGATTTATTTTAATATTAAATATAAACGATTTTCAAATAGTCAAGCCAAATCTTAATATTTTTAACAAGCTCATCCTAGGCTTAAGCTTTCAAAACATTACCAATCCCATGCTTGGCTCAAGGATGAGAAATATGTGATAAGCTTACAACAAAATTCGACAAGACTTTGGTAATGTACATACAACAAATCTTTAACTTAGTTAAGCACATTTATAGAGAATCCTTAGAATTAGGTAATAACAATGGCTTCCTATTTTGTATAATTTTCTCAACCCTATAAATATTATCTATTTCTAATCCTTATTATAGTATATAAATGATGATTGTGATTCTTCAATGGTTCATGATCTGCTAACTTGTGAGCTTAACCCGTGTCTAATGGAAAATACCTATACGTCGTGGACACTGGTGTGATACTAGCCAAAAACTCTCTAATAGTCAAGTCAACTGAGAAAATATTCAGAAATTAATTTGATAGAGTAATTGTAAGGTAAAAAGATTGCATGTCTATGAGAATAGAATTCCTCCGTATTTATAGTGATCTTTCATGGGTTTGAAGATAGAAGCGAATTAGGCTATTTTTCGAATTTCATGAGACATTCCTTAGTTAGATAAGTAAATTTACCCAAATCACTCCAATTCTACATTTGCATATTTAACGGAATGATTTGAGATCAATAATTACGACGTAGATCACGGAGACAAGATTTTGAAATACTCAGATGCTCGTTAATGCCGAGCTTGGTACTGGATTCCACAGGCTACCGAGCTCGGCCTTCCCCAACCCGTTCTTCTTTAGTCAACGGGCTGAATCGCATGGTCAAGTCATCCTCTTTATCACTCCTGCCACATTTACAAAGGATATTTTAGTAATTTTAGCCAAGCTCAAGAATCTTCCCCATCATAGAATATTAAAAATTATCTATGGTTAAAGACACATAAATACAATTTGGCCTATAAAGAGCTCAAATGTAAATTTGTAAAATAAATTTACATGAAAAACTATAAAAATGTAATTGTGGTTGTATGCTTATATGTCACAAAAGGAAGTAAATAAAGAAAAGAAAAAGTACTGAAAAATGAAAGAGAATGTTCCATTCAAAATTTTTATAAAAATAAAAAATAGAATGATAAATAGGAAGAGTATACATACAAGTTGGTTTAATGAGAAAAAAAAAAAAAAAAAAGAAATAATTACACAACTTTGTTATATGTATATATACATAATATAAATTTAGAAAAATAACTCAAATATTGAGTAGTATTAATCAGTTAAAAAAATTATTGACATGACCAATTTAAATTTAAAATTAAAAATGTTTCTAAGAAAAAAATTACTTCCAAGCGTAAATTAGATTTTTTAAATTTAATTAATATTCAAAAAATTTTAAATCATTTTCCAACGAATTATTTTTTTTTTAGTAAATTTTGCAACTACAATAAACCAATAGAAAGGTTCCATTTAAAGAACTCATAAGTTTACTTTGCAATGATAAAGATTACATGTTAGAACCATAGTGATTTTGTAGATAAAAGAAGAAAGCGGAGTTTTAAGTATCTACTGAGGTGAGACAAAAGAAAGTAAATGTTTTATGACTAAAAACAAAAAATAAAAAAAAAATGAGAAAATAGTATTTGATTCAAAGATTTTTAAAAAATAGAAAAAGTAAAATGGTAAATATAGAGAGTGCCATATAGAATTTAATAATATTTTTTTCGATTGATTTTGTAAAAATCACTTAATAAAATTAAAAATATTATTATTAATTGTACTTTATACTTTATAAAAAAAAATATGGTCAACTTGACCAATTTAAATTTAAAATTACAATTTTGAAAAAAAAATACTCCCATGACTAATTTTATTCAAATATTTGTAAAAATAAAATAAATAAAATGATGAATATAAAATGTTACATAGAATTTGACAATAATTTGTTGATTGATTTATAAAATTCATTGTACGTTTCGCTGAATTTAATACAAATATGATCAATGTAACCAATTTAAATTCAAATTCAAATTTAAAAGATTACTGTGTCCAAGCCGAATTAAGTTTTAGGTAATTTTTTGTATTTTTAAATTTTAAAATATTAAGAGTTGTTATTATGAGAGAAATTAGATCTAATTTTCATTTGAGCATTTTTTGTTTTTGTTTTTAATTTAATCCCTAATTTATTTAAAATATATAAATTTAACAATTATATTAAATTTATAAATAAGTGGGTCTCTTATAAGAACTTAAGTTCATTTTATATCTATCAAAATTATATTCCGCAATTATAGTGGTTTTTATATTCAAAAGAAAAAATGAAGTTGTAGTCATCTAGCGATGTAGGACGAAAATAAAGTGCGAGAAAATTTCATAACTGAAAATAGAGAAGAGAAGAAGACGGAATAAAAAAGGAGAATGCTACGTAAGATTTGAATAAATAAGAAGAGAGGTGAGAAAAATATTCTTTTATAGTAGATATATAGATATATATATAGATAAATAGAATAAAATAATTTTTTGATTAGTTTTATAAAGATAACTCAAATTAAAATATTATTAATTATTTAGTCAATTTAATCAATTTAAATTTAAAATTAAAATTTAAAAAATAACTCCAAAGCCCAATATAAATTAAAAATATTAAGAGTTGTTATTGCGAGAGAACTTAAGCTTTGTCATAAGGCTTAAACTCTGCCATAAGCCTAATTATTATTTAAAAAATTTTATTTTTTGTATATTTAAATTTAATCTATAATGTATTTAAAAAATGTAAATTTTTCAACTACAATGAATCATCAAGTGGAGTTCCTTTTAAGACCCTAAAAACTTAATTTACTTCTATTAAAATAATATGCCACAATTATAATAATTTTATATTAAAAAATAAAAAGAGAGAGAAATTGTGGTCTTCTACAAATGTGAGAAAAAAAAAAAAAAAAAAACAAACAAACACATAGAAAAACAAAGTAATCATGAGTAATAAATAAATTTAATTATTAAAAATATGTTAAATTTAAATTTTTAGAATTCCTTAATTATTATATAGATTTATAAAATTACATTGTTTTTTCTATCAAAGCCTCACATTCAAATTCAAGTTTCAGATCCCTTACTCTTTTCTGTCTGTCTTTGTCCGAGACACCACCACATTCAATCTGAATATCATTATCTTTGTCTCTAGAAGAAGAGCACTCCACCGTCGTCGCCGAACCAGATGTGCCTACACGTGCCACCCTGAGTTCAACGTTTGATTTGTACCAACTTCGCTGGATCCCTCTCTGTTGCTACTTTTATTTGTTGAAAAATTAATGATTTAACGTGTGAGGTCATAAATGTAATTTTAAATGTGTAATACTATCTTAAATTTAACTAATTAGTTATGATCTGTAAAATTTAATTTTGAGACTATTGAGTATTTTATTTGTGATAGAATTAATTAATTTATATATATAGAGGTCATAGTTCTCAAAAGAATATAGGGTTTTCTGATCTCTTTGCATTCCCATCTATAGAGAAAATTATAAGAATTTACGTATCTTCTAAAAAGATCATAACCTGTTCAACCAATCAAAACAATGAATTCAGGTACTCTTCTGCTATTTGTACTCTTTATTTTCTCTTTGAATTGAGATAGGAATTTAAAAATCATGGTTGTATATGTTGTATAAGTTTCGATAATTTTCTACAAGTGGTATTAGAGTCATCTCATACTTGATTCATAGAGAATTGATAAATTTTTAAAGATTTTGGAGATTAATTTTAAGTTTTTTTAAATTCTGAAAGTTTGAATTATTTAATTTCTTTTTTCAGAAATTATTTATCTTTCGTTCCGTTTTGGTAATGAAATTTTGACAATTTTCGAAAACTTGCCTGCCAATATCTCCCTTTATTTGCAGTGAAAGTTTTTTTTTTTGAAACTTTGTTGATTGTGGTGCAATTTTTTTTGGTTCCACGGGTTGGATTCTGGTCATACCTAAAGGAACAAATATATTTTTTGTTTTAATTTGTTGATTATAGAAAAATATATATATGTATATATATAAGCATACACTGGTTGATTCAGGGAATAACAATGGATTCTCGTCATGTCGGCGTTGACCGAATCATGCAAGCTTTTTTGATTGTTGTTGTAATACAAAGCTGTGGCCAGATTGGTTTTTCTACTCTCAGGGATCCCACGGCAATTAAAAAAAAAAAAAAAGAAAAACCACGATTGGAAAACGTGAAAGTCAAAAAAGGGTTTTTTATTTTTTATTTTTATAACAAAAGGCCTATTTTGTAATTTATGGCTAAGGATTCTGGTACTAATTTAATTTAATTTAATTTTTTTTTTTTGGATTATGATAATTACGAATTAATTAAGGAATAAATCAATTATAAATTCAAATAATAGTGTATTATTTTTATTCTAAATAGATTAGTTGACACAACATGTCATCAAAGTGACCTCTCTTGTGAAGACTAGTTTATTAAAAATAATTAGATGGTTGTGTGTGTGTGAATTTATTCATGTGAGTATTAACTAGCCTAAAAGAAAATTAATATTTGACCAAATTACATACACACCTGTGGTGATAAATATGTAATAGTTATTAGGTTTCCAGGTGAATTGTAAGTCAATTCAAAAATGGGTTTATTATTTGACAAGATTTATTGTCAATGTTTGATCACTACAACAAGAGTACGACTTACAATTAATATTACTGTCCAAAGACTCGATATTAATGTTGTGCTGGGTATCTTGAGATGGGTTTACCATTATTTCAATTAATTGATTTTAATTATGAATATTAATGTAAGCATGATTTTATTTGGTTATTTTATTTTCTGTACAGCTAATATGTCTATTGCTACTATATCTGTCAATATAAATTCGATTCCTATGCTGAATTGAACAAACTTCAAGAACTGGAAAGAGATCATATTGATTATTCTTGGCTCATGGATCTAGACCTTGCACTTAGGATTGAGCAACCTGCTTCTCTTACGGATGAAAGTTCACCTGATGACAGAAGGAACTTTGAGAAGTAGGATCGCTCAAATCGCATAAGTCTTATGATCATTAAGCGCGGCATTCCAGAAGCTTTTAGGGGCACAGTAGCCGAAGGGATAACTAATGCCAAGGAGTTCCTTGCTGAAATTGAGAAACATTTTGCGAAAAACGATAAGGCTGAAACAAGCACGCTTTTGCAAAGCTTGATTTCAATGAAGTCTAAAGGCAAGGGAAACATAAGAGAGTACATCATGGAGATGTCTCACATTGCATCAAAACTTAAGGGATTAAAGCTTGAGCTGTCTGATGACTTGCTCGTACATTTGGTGTTGATATCGCTTCCTGCACAATTCAATCACTTTAAGGTCAGTTCTAACTACCAAAAGGAGAAATGGTCTCTAAATGAGCTCATTTCATATTATGTGCTAGAGGAAGAAAGGTTGAAAGCAAGACAAGACTGAAAGTGCTCAAAAGATAAGGGCAAGGAAAGAAAGAAAGAATATGAAACTGCTACTAAGGGTCCAGCACAAAAGAAACAACAATAGAATAATGAAAGTTACCTCTTTTGTAATAAGCCTGGACATATGAAGAAGAATTGTGCCAAATATCACGCTTGGCGTGCAAAGAAAGGGTTACCTAAGCTACCGAAAGCTAAATGATGGTGAAAGATACATCTTTGTGGGCGATGGCAAATCGGTGGAAGTTGACGTAATAAGCACTTTTAGGTTATTACTAGGAACTGGTTATTATTTAGATTTGAAAAACACTTTCGTTGTACCGTCTTTTAGACGAAATTTGGTTTCTGTTTCTTTATTGGATAAATCTGGATATTTTTGTTCATTTGGAAACAATCAGTTTAGTCTTTTATTGAATTCAAATGTTATTGGTACTGGTTCATTATGTTCATATGATAACCTATATTTGATTGATACTATTACATCATATCATGAAACCTTGCATTTGGAATCACGTGGTACTAAACACAAATTAAATAAGAAAAATTCACTGTCATTCTGGCATTACTAAACACAAATTAAATAAGGAAAATTCACTGTCATTCTGGCATAAATGATTAGGTCATATCTCAAAAGATAGAATTGGGAAACTTGTGTTTGATGACATTTTGGATTCCCTTGATTTTTCATATTTCGATGTCTATATTAATTGCATTAAGGAAAAATAAACCAAAATAAGAGATTAGGTGCCAATAGAATATCAGAAGTCTTAGAATTGAAACATACGGATATTTGTGGACCGTTCCCTACGGCTTCTTGGAATGGTCAATAATATTTTATATCATTCATAGACGATTACTCACGCTATGGGTACCTATATCTCATTCATGAGAAGTCTCAGTCACTGGATGTGTTCAAAGCTTATAAAGTTAAAGTTGAGAATCAACTCAACAAAAGGATTAAGAGCGTCAGGTCTAATCGTGGTGGTGAATATTATGGCAGATATGACGGTTCATGAGAACAACGTCTAGGGCCATTTGCTATATTCCTAGAGAAATGTGGAATTGTCCCACAATACATCATGCCAGGATCTCCTAGCATGGATGGTGTAGCTGAAAGACGAAACAAAACTCTAAAGGATATGGTAAAAAGTATAATTAGTCATTCTATCTTACCAGAATCACTTTTGGGAGAAGCATTAAAGACTGCAGCTTATATTCTTAACAGAGTACCAACTAAAGTAGCTGCCAAAACACCTTATGAGCTTTGGACAGGCAAAAAGCCTAATTTAAAGCATTTTCATATTTAGGGATGTCCAGCTGAGGCAAGGCCTTACAGGCCACATGAAAAGAAATTGGACTCCAAAACAGTTAGCAGTTACTTTATTAGTTACTCCGAGCAATCCAGGGGCTAAAAATTTTATGATCCCACACTTAGGTCAATTTTTAAAACGGGAACTGCAATATTTTTTGAGGATGTTGATTTTAGCGGGAGAAATAAAGTTAGAGACATTGTATTTGAGGAGGAATCGGTTTCGATTCCTACTATTGTTTATGATAATGTACAGACTTCTATGCTTGTCATTGATTAAGAAAGAAATCAAGAATCTCAACAAGACAATGTTGAACAATTTTCCATTCAACATGAGGTAATTATTCCAGAAGAACAAAATCAACAGCCTCAAGAACTAAGGAAATCCACGAGAGAAAGGAGAAGTGTTTTCCCAGATGATTATATAGTATTTCTCCAAGAACGTGATGAAGATATTGGAATGGTGGATAATGATCCAATCAACTTTCATCAAGTCATGCAGGGCCCTAATTCTCAAAAGTGGATTGATGTCATGAATGATGAGTATAAGTCTATGCAAGACAATAAAGTTTGGGATCTTGTTCCACTACCAGAAGGTGCGAAACCCATTGGTTGTAAATGGATATTTAAAACCAAAAGGGATTCGAAAGGTAATGTGGAGAGATATAAGGCTCGTCTTGTAGTAAAAGGCTTTACTCAAAGGAAAGGCATCGACTTCAAAGAGACTTTCTCTCCGATTTCTATGAAAGATTCTCTAAGGATTATTATGGCGCTTGTTGCACATTTTGATCTTGAGTTACACCGGATGGATGTTAAGATGGTGTTTCTCAATGGCGACATTGATGAAACAATTTATATGGTATAACCAGAAAACTTTGTGTCTAAAGACCCAAAGAATATGGTTTGCAAATTAAAGAAATCCATCTATGGGCTCAAACAAGCTTTCCGTCAGTGGTACCACAAATTTCATCAAGTAATTATCTCATTTGGTTTTGAGGTAAATGCTATAGATGATTGTGTGTATCACAAGTTCAGTGGGAGTAAGTTTATTTTTCTGGTTTTATATGTTGATGACATATTACTTGCCACAAATGATATAGGCATGTTGTACGAAACCAAGAAATTTCTATCAAAAAATTTTGAAATGAAAGATCTTGGCGACGCCTCTTTTGTATTAGGAATTCAGATACATCGAGATCGTTCTTGAGGTACTCTTGGATTATCACAAAAGAGTTATATCAATAAGGTACTTAAAACATTTAGCATGCAAGATTGTAAACCAGGTGACACCCCTGTCGCTAAAGGAGACAAATTTAGTCTCATTCAGTGTCCTAAGAATAATCTTGAAGTTAAGGAGATGCAGAAGATTCCCTATGCGTCAGCTGTTAAGAGTCTAATGTATGCTCAAGTTTGTACACGTCCACACATAGCATTTATTGTTGGAATGCTAGGCAGATATTTAAGCAACCTTGGTATGGACCATTGGAAAGCAGCCAAACGGGTTATGAGGTACTTACAGAAAACAAAAGATTACATACTCACATATAGGAGATCGGATCAATTGGAGATCATAGGGTATTCCCACTCCGATTATGCTGGATACCAAGACAGTAAGAGGTCCACTTCAGGCTACATTTATCTGTTGACTGGAGGAGCCATTTCTTGGAAAAGTACAAAGCAGACGCTCATAACATCCTCTATCATGGAAGCAAAATTTGTGGCATGCTACGAAGCATCCAACCATGGAATATGGCTGCAGAATTTTGTCACTAGGCTGTGCATTGTGAAGGACATAGAAAGACCAATCAAGATATATTGTGACAATAAGTCAGCAGTTCTATATTCCAATAACAACAGGAGCTCATCTAAGTCAAAGCATATTGACATAAAGTTCCTAGTTGTGAAAGAAAGAGTACAGAGTGGACAGATTTCTATACGGCATATTGGAACAAACTCCATGATTGCGGATCCGCTTACTAAGGGATTACCACCCAAGGTCTTTCATGAGCATACGGCTCATATGGGTGTTGTATTGTGTGAGGATATTATGATTTAGTGGGAGTTTGTATATGTTTGGTTTTGGAAACATTC
>JAVXUM010000046.1:10387944-10406862 GCA_035590655.1 Pouteria glomerata
CTAATCCTATCTCTCCTTGTGATCCCACACATCCATCTTAACATTCTCATCTCCGCAACTGCCATCTTCTGAATATGTTATTATGTACATAAATTTTGTAAAATAATTTCATGTATAGTTATTATATTTACCGTCTTAAAGATTATCTGTAATACTTTAGTATATTTTAATTATCATAATACTGGTGTATCTTTAGTATATTTTAATTATCACAATACTGGTGTATCTTTTAAATAGTAGATAAAAAGTGAGTTTATTTTCGAATCGAGGATGTGATCAAAACTAGTACTAAATCCATGAATTTGCGGATTGGAAGGCGGTTTTCCATCCCTAGGTGGAGAATTATGAGAATTGGTTTTTCTCCCAACAAAACTAAAGTATGTTTGCATTAACGACCGCAGATCCACACACACATGTGCTATTCGAACTTCAATGACATTATTCACTCCATCATCGACATGGATGCTGATGTCATCACCATCGAGAACTCCCGATCCGATGAAAAGCTGCTCTCGGTCTTCCGCGAGGGAGTGAAGTATGGCGCCGGGATTGGCCCCGGGGTTTACGACATTCACTCTCCCAGAATACCATCAAAGGAAGAGATTGCAGATAGAATTAACAAGATGCTTCAAGTGCTGGAAACTCACATCTTGTGGGTAAACCCTGACTGTGGGCTCAAGACTCGCAAGTACCCTGAAGTTAAGCCAGCCCTTGAAAACCTGATAGCTGCTACCAAGCTCATCCGCACCCAGCTAGCTAGCGCCAAGTGAATGAGTGAGTGATTGAGTGAGTTTTCAACGAGGTCTGCCATTTCCATTGCTCAAAGGAAGAAAAAGTATGTTGTTATTTGATTCAATAATTGTGGTCCCGATGAAATATGTTCAGTAGTGAAGAGTCAATCCCGGAGGAATTTTTTTTCCCTCTTCTTTCTGGGTTTTTGTTGAGTATTTTGTGTATGCTTGGTTTTTTTTTTCCCCTCGTGCATCTGATTGATTACTGTACTTTTTTAATGAAATGAGTAGAAACTGAAGAAATTTCATCTCGTGTTTGGATGATGTATTTCTTGTTTTTGTTAATTCTATTTGCTGATCGATTTGCAACTCTTTTAACTCCGTGTTTTTTTATTTTTATTTGATTTTATTTTATTTTTGGAAGGGTACAAAAATCACCAACACCACCATTATATATATATATATATCATTCTCATTCTCATTCGGCAAATAACCATTCATTACGAGCAACCTTTATTAGGATTTTCCAATTTCAAAATTTCTACTCATTTCAATCAATAGTACAAAATTTTTACTCATATCAACGTTGTGCTGTATTACTCGTACAGTTTTCCATTGTATCTAATCATTTCAGATTACCATTATGGAACAATACTCATAAAATCAAAACCCAAACAAAGAAATAATTAAGTCGATATTTGGAGTTGTAAAATATTGATATAAATTTGTAAAAGTTCAGTCTTAACATTATTGTAATGAATAAAAAATTTAAATTTTAGAGAGATTTATAGATATTTACAAAATTTTGTAAAACTCCAAATATTGTCAAGATAAAAACAGAAATTCAACAACCAACAAATAAGAGGGCGCACGCGGAGAGGACATAATTTTCAATTGAATAGAATGGACACTCTTTTATTTCATTTTAATTCTAAGATTACAGAAGGCATATTTGTCTGATGGAACCAAGGTAACATATGATCACATCAACCGTATCCAAAATCTTTTTGAGTTTGGATATAATTTTTGCTGTGTTCCATTTGAGGGGGCTAAACATCTTTTGTTAAAGACCTTGAACTTCAATTTTGAAGAACCAAACCTACAATTCTTTTAACAGAGAAGTTTAAATAACACCAGTCTTCCAATTTCTTTGATTGAGTAGGAGAAGCTTACGATTAGTAGTTATCAAATGCCCTATACTTTTTAAAATCATTTTAGGTAACTCTTGGTTGATTGAGTACAGTAATGAATGCTGCTAATGTAGTGGGCTTCAATTCAAACCCATGCGAGAATTTTGAAATCCACGGTCTTGATTCTCCTGGTGTAGTCTTGGACAGAATTTCTTCAACAAAACTTAAACGCTTATTACGAGATAAAAAAAAAAAAAAATTAAGAATAAAAGGTTTTTAATGTAATTGTTATTCCAGTAATAATTAATGAGAGAACAAATTTATGATATCTATTATCCTTTAATAACTATATTATATTTAGAATGGAAAAAAATTTGAAGTGGACAAAAATTAATTACGTCTAAAATGAGGGTAAATTAGTCAAGGGATAAAAATTAATATTTAATGTTAATAAAATATTATAATAAAATAAATTATCATAATAATTATTATTTTAATAATAATTAATATTAATAAAATATATATTATTGAATATAAATTTAAATAAAAATATTAACTATAAAAAATAATTTAATTATATATTAATATTTGAATAATCATTAATTTTAATAATGAATTATTATTTGTTAAAAATTATTTTTATTTTAATAAAATAATTAATTTTAATTTATTTAAATAAATTATTAATATTAATAAATTATATTAATATAATACGTAATTTAATAAATTATTTTTTATTAAACATTAATTTCAATGTGAGAAAATAAATAATTTTAGTCATAAATTGAACTATTAACTTAATAAAATAAAATGACTTGTTTTAATAATAAATTATTATTTATTAAATAGTATTTTGATAAAAAAATTAATAATTAATTAATTTTAGTTTGACTAAATAAATTACTATTTTATAATACTTATTATAATTATCTATAAGGGAACATTAGCTAAGGTTTTATAGAGCTTTAAAAAATATTTTACGGGATAATGAGAAAAGAGTAATATTTTTCTATTACTTTTTGTTACTCACCTCCCTTGCAGAATAAAAATTTACTCCCCTTTGAGAGTAATTGTTACCCTCTCATCCAAACTGCTATAATGGAGAGTAAAGATTACTTTAGTAAAATTTATCCTCCATTACCTTAGAACAAACATATCCTAAGAGATAGAGGCAATGGTTAAGCATAGATTGTAATACCTTAGAATTTTAAATGGGTGTGTGTAATAAACCTTATATGGTTTAGTGATGATTTGTTTTCCAAGCTAGGGGATAGTTCTAGAGGTTAGTTTTGCTTAAAGGAGATGATATTAAGAACATGATTAAAGCCTAAAATAAATTGAGTTAATTATTTTAAGAGTGGGAAGCTAAGTATGTGCTTGATAGAATGGTAGGGGGCCTTTTGAATTGAGTTTAGTTTAGAAAGGGAGCAACTAGCAATATGCTTGGATTGGAAGTAAATTAAGCTAACCTTGGTTCAAATGTTAGAACCTATGACTACCCATTTTAGTCCAAGTACTTGGAATTAACCTAGATTGATTATTAAGTATAAAAATGGACTAAATTGAAATTAAGTCAAAAGAGGTAGTCATTTAGGTAATTAGGGAACTAGGAGTGTAAGAAGACAAATTGAAGCAAAATGTGGCCGGCCATATGGGGGAGAGGAAAAGAGTAAGCCGGTTATGGAGGAAGAATTGGCCAAATGGATGTGTGGTGTAGGTAGCTTTGTCTTTTTCTAGTTTGTCTTTTGTATATGGTGAGTCAAAATTAGTGAAATTGTCCAATTTTGACTAAATGTCATGCTTTAGTTTTTACCAAATCATGTACTTAAATATGGAGAGGTTTTGACCGGTTAAAGGAGTAAGTGAAAGGTTTAGGTTGGTTAAAAGAAAGGCTTGGCCGAATGAGAGGGTTTTGGTTCATTTCTTAGCTTGTCTTTTTGTGAACTTGGATTCAAAGCTTTTAAATTGAGTGGGCCCCATCTATTTACTCCAAAAGAGCTTAGTTGTATATAAATTAATCAATTAGGAATCATGTGAAACAATGTGATTGGTTCATGAATTGACTTGGGAGAGAAGAACAAGATTGGTTGGATGGAGCTCCTTTTGCACATTCTAGAATTGTTTGGTGTGTATTAGGTGTCCAAATGTGGGTCCCATGTATTTAAATTAAATTAGGCTTAGGTGTAAGCGTTACAATTAAATAAGGGAGTCATGTGAAGCTTTCCAATCGGCCGTGAAAATTGACTTGAAGGAAATACCATTACTTGACCGAGACTTCCCTAGAGGGTTCGACCAGTGTATGCATATTGAAGGAACCATTCGGCCAAGTGTGGTAGAGACCATAAAATGGGTACTCGACCAAGGCAAGGAAAATAAGGAAAAAGGAAAAAAAGAAAAGAAAGAAGAAGAAAAGAGAAGAAAAAGGAGAAAAAGAGAAAGAAATTGGAATTAAGGTTGTGTTGATGACTTGAGTTGGAGGAAAAGACAATTTGAAGAAAGGAGCTTTAAACCCCCAAATTGGAGAACTTGGATCAACTTCAATTCTTCTTGAAGTTTTTAAAGCTTTTGGCTAAGATTTTGAGGTAGGGAACTTCTTTTACTTCCTCTAATATATATATGAATGAAAACATGCATAAGCTTGCAAAAGTTTGAAAAATTAGGGGTTTGCATGTCTATGTAATCTTAGAAGTTGGTAGAGGTTGTTTTGGTGACCAAGAAGCCTTGTTTTTCCTAAGTTTATGTTCCATGTGCATGGCTGGAATTTCTTAAATTTTATGACACTTTTGGACCCTAGATTGCTCTTGAAAACTTTGTTGAAAAGTGTAGAGAAAGTGGGTAGATGATGCATAACATTAGGATTGCCTTTGAGCACTTTAAAATGGACCAAAAGTGCATAGAATGAAGCTAAAATTTCTGCGACCTATCCTTCTATTAAATTTGAGATTTTTCATGTTCATGTTCAAATCAATCTATTTGAGCTAAAGAATGCATGGTTAAATTGGTGTAAGGTTATGAGCTTAGTAGCTAATTCCTAAGCTAATTAAAGTGAGTAAAAGTACCTAGGAAAGCTGAAAATTTTGTACACTTGTAACTCCTTTAAATCTAAATTGTTAACATGATCAAATTGAATTATTTGGGATTGGATATTGTATGGTGGAATTAGGGTGATAGTCCAAGCTTGTGTGATATACTAGGATTGCACTTGTGAGCTAACACAAGGTTATGAGAATAAGACTTTCCTAAGCTACTTAAGATGAATTTGAAATCCCTAAATTTTAGAGTTCAAGCTACTTCTACTTCTTCTTAAAATTTTGGTCAAAAATTGAAGTAAGGAATTTCTAATTCACTCTATTTATATATATGTGAGTTATGTTAGTGTAGGAATTGCAAAAAATTAGAGAATTTAATGAATTAGAAGTATTCTTGCAAAACTAGTGTTGGTGTGAAATTGGAAGTAGCTAGAAAATTAGCTTGAGATTTCAGAATTTTTGGGTGCTTAAAACAGATTTTTGGGAGACTTAGAAACCTAAATTTCAATCAAACTTACTTCCCTAATATGTGTTGGAACTTTGGTGTGAAAATCTAGCATTTTGGTGACCTGGAAACCAAGTTATAGCAATAGTTAGTCAAAACAGAATTTTGGCACCAAAACAGAATTTTATGTGAAAAAAAGAGCCCAAATTTCAATCAAGTTAAGTCCTCTTTATGTGTTGGAACTTTGGTGTGGAAATATTAACAATTTGGTGACTTAAAACCTTAGAATTCAATTAAAATTAGATTTCTTGGTGTGTGTTGGAATTTTGGTGAAAAAAACTTGGTAGTTAGTGATCTTAAAACCTATAATTCAACCAAGTTATGTTCAATATCGGAGGATTGGAATTTCGGGTATTTTACCATATTTTTAGACTCTAGTTTACATTTAGAAACTTTGTTTAAAAATGTAAGAAAAAAGCCCAATTGATGTGTGCAAATTGTTAATTCTTTTAGCCACTTAAAGTGGACAAAAAAAGTGTAAAGGGGTAAAAAATTCTGCGACCTTACTCTTTAACAAATCTGAAATTTATCATGTTTATATTGATCTATATAAGTTGAGGATTGTATGGTTAAATTGATATGGTGATATGGGTTCAATTGCTTGATTTTGAACTAGTTAAAGTTGAGAAAAAAAAAATGTAAAGAGAAGCTGAAATTTTTACATTTGATACCTTCATGAAATCTGAATATTTTTTTGTGATCAAATTAATTTATTTAAGTTGGGTATTGTGCGGATGAATTAATGGAATGTTATTAGTTTGTATGGTGTATTTAAATGATACTTGTGAATTTCATGTGTGAATGGGCAAGTTTGATATCATTGAAGGAGTAAAGTGTACGTTTAATGAAAAAGTGATGAAATGGTTGATTGATTGTTTGGTCGGGGTTTAGGGTACAGAAAATACGGAGGGTCTTGAGATACTCTAGGGTTGAAATTCTCAAAACCTACGCAGGGTTTGGTCTTTATACCAGTGGGTTAGTAATTCACAATATGATTAGTACACTTATGGCGTATCATCGCCTTGGGTTATGGCCCTAAAGAATGATTGGTCCTGTACACATATTGATTTTGGCATATCGTCGCCCTAGGCTGAGACCCTAAATTATGATTAGTTATGTACCCAATCCCCGAGTACTGTGTGCAAAAAAATTTGCTGTAGGAATTGATGTAATAAGAAAATAATTGAATTAAAAACAATATTGATGGTGGTTGAAAGTTGAAAATGTATGGTTTGAATTTTGGGTGCAAGGTTGTGACGTGAAAAGATTGTTATGAAGTTGAAAGATTATTAAATGCTTTCATAATGGATAAATACTTTAATGGACTCAAATATTAATTTAAATGGAATATAGTGGAATTGACATAATGACTGCATGGTAAAATGATGAAATATTGGTGATTGTTGAATGTGAAAGTTAAAAAGTGCATAATACTGATTCTACGTGCATTTGAGTTCTTTACAGTTGTCACATTAGCTCTTGTCATATACTTTATATGTTCATTGCATTACATCAGATATGTATTAGTGTGAAGCAATGTGAGTACATGCCGTCCGTTCTCACATCCCTACAGATGTCATTGCAGTACCCACACAGAAAGACAAGCATGAGTAGGAGACATATATGGCATTCTTCCAGTCTTGGCGAGTGGTTGTATTTTTGTTGATGTAGACTTTTGGGAAAAAAAAAAAGTTGTATTGAAATATTTCTCTACTTTTGGTTTTGAGAATGTAATGGTCCTAAGGCCCAGTAATGTAAATTTTTGGAGATAATGGTATTTAAATTACGTAGTATGTTTCATACTTTAAACCTTTTATATATTTAGTAGCGTTGTCTTTGTGGGTCTACTACGTAACTGTTGTGTGTGCTCCGATACCAGGATCAGGTTATTCATGTTATGCATAATTATCACTCACTCCTCGGATCCTCAGATCCGGGGTGTGACATAGATTATGAATTTTAATTAAAAAAATAAAATAATTGCAATAAATTTATCAAAGGTCTATTCACCTCCATTCTTTTTGCTTCAGTTTTGTTTATCTAAATTTTATAAGCTTTAAATATGTGCACTTAAACCCATGAAATTTTGTATTATATTTACTTAGTCTCATTCTATTAAATTTTATATTCAAAAAGTAACTTTTAACTAATCAACATAATGAAATTAATTTTAACTACTAGTATTAGTTAAAAAAATATTTATGCTATGATGTTATATATCTTTGTTTCAGAAAAATGGCATTAGAATTAATTTATTAATTTTGTTGTCAAACCTTTTTATATTGGTACTTTAAATTATTATATTGTACATCAATATTTTAAATTTATATAATATATATAAAACTAGTTAATTCCTGTGCAATGCACAGTTATCTGTGCAATCTCTCCTAACCTTCTCCCACTCACTCCTTTATATTTTTTTCCCTTCTTTTATCTCTCTCAACTTTAAGAAGGACAATTATCCCATCCAACCGACCTCCTTTACTGTATAAAAGATATAGATATAGATATAGATAACGAGTAATCCATGTCTATAATACTTCTCAACTAAAATTTAATGTGCACACATTTGAAATTGAACTATGTTAGCACATTTTTCCTTTTCAAAGATCTCAAATAAATTCTATTTTCATTGTATTTTTTTATTTAAAAGAATTAAAGCACAATTTGAAAGTTATTAGTTAAATACCCAATACAAATTTGAAATCCAATATCACCATCGCATTTATAAAAATAAAATATCATGACATGCTCATAATCGAAGTACTGCCAGATTACCTGATTACTTGGTGTGAAAGATATTAAGAAACACCCATTTGCTTGCACGTAGCTTGGTTGAAATATTCATAATAGTTTCCTAAAAGTACATTTGAGAAACGAAAATGACTCGGTAAATTGCTGAAATTAGTTTTAGTAAAAGAAATTGCAAAATGGGTTTTGGAATTTTATCTGTTTTAGCTGGTAAGCCATTACCAGTGCCACTAAAAAAAAAAAAAAAAAATCATTGAAATAAAACTTCAAAGACCAAGTAAAAAAAAAAATAAAAATTAAAGTAGCATCAGACATACTTATGTGAAATTGTTATCATAGCAAGTTTTGCTCAGAGTACTTTGTTTTCTACAATTTGAAATTGTTGGCACCTTAGGGAGCTTAGTTGTTGCTTTTGATCATTTGATATTTTGTCTTTTAACCAAAGACCAATATTACTATCCTCAAAGCACTAACAGAGAAGTTTTTGCAAGAAATAGTAGAATTTATGAAATATCTTCATCCTTAAAAAGTAAATGAGAAGAGACTTATTCACGTAAAAATAAGCAACAAAATCGATAACAAAGTTCACATAGATAACGGGTTTAATAAAAGTACAGTAATTATCACCTTTACAAAAAGATGGTAATATTAGCACCTAACAAAATAAAGATTTTCTTCACAACAAAAAAAGCATTTCCTTACGAAAAAGATTTCTTAATAATGTCTTAAAATTTGTGCTGTCCAAGAAGCCTTTGAATGTTTGTACTCATACTTTTTCTCAATCATTTGCCACAATGATTTCTTGTCAATCTCTGCATATTGTAGCCAATGAGGAGCATACACGATAACCTAATTAATTACGCAAATGTTAATGAAATATAAAAAAATACCAAAAATATAGTAAAATATTACAAAAAGAAGGTAATCTTAGCACTTGACAAAATAAAGTTGTGCTTTAAAAAAAAAAGTGTTTCTTTACAAAAGAGACTTTTTAATAATATCTTCAAGCGTATACTGTCTAAGAAATATTTGAACGCTTGTACCTATACTTTTTCTTCATCACTTCCCACAATAATTTCGTGTCAATCTCTGCATATTGTCGCCAATGAGGGGAATACACGATGACCTAATTAATTACATATGCATTAATAAAATACATACGAAAAAAATAAAAATAAAAAAAAAAAGAAACATTATCAAATTGAAGATACTTTATTTTTGTGTCGCCACTAGAGCAATCTACTGGCATTTACTCTTTTGAGCTCTTTAGTTTTTTTCATCCCAATCCTGCAAAAGTCCAATTACACCTAAAGTCATCATCTGACAAAATATGCATAGTTATAACCAAAATAGACAAACGTAGATATAGCACCGTTAATAAAATACTTACATTAGTACACACAAAATCTTTATAATAAAACTTCAGGATAAACAACGTTTACTGTGGATTCCAAGCCATCTTGAGAGGGAATGATACATGTATGGCCAAAGGATGTGCATCTGGATAGTGCCACATATAATTGTCCATGACTGAATACTGGTATCCGCATATCAACTCCAACTAATTTAACAGATTGACCTTGAGATTTATTAATTGTCAAGGCGTATGCCAATCAAATAGGAAATTGTCGTCTTGTCATACGAGAAGGCAATTCTGAAGATAATGGTGTTAAGGATACTCTTGGTATAAAGACTAAATCTCTAGACTTTTCTTCGCTTAAGATTTAAAATTCAATTACAAAAGCAGCACATCGGACAACCATTAACCTTGTACCATTGCAAAGTCCATCTTTTGGCGTAATATTTCTTAACAATATTATAGGACAACCCACTTTCAACTCTAGCTTAAAAAGTAGAAGGCTAGTAGGATCCAAGGAATTTAAGTACTCGTTAGGGTATTGATTTGTAATGGTACAATCTATTTCATCATCTTCAGACATCTTATCTGCAACTAAATATGTAACACTATCTCCAAGGAAAATATGCAATGCTTTAGTGTTGATAGCATTGATATCTTCATTCTATGCTGCAAGAATTATGCGTTTAGTTAAAAAGAGTAGGGTTATTGTACCAATATCATCAAGACTTGGATAAACTACATGCAGTAATTCATTCAAATCATTACATTAACGTATTGTTGGTGGAAGTCTTATAATTTCTTGAGGATCAGTCCCAATCTCAGACATAGAATTAAAATTAGTAAAAATAAAAAATGATATAAAAAGAATTTAATTACTAAAAAAATCATAAATGAAAGTTTGAAATATTCTACCTTCATTAAGAATTTAGCAAAATCAACATTTTCACGATCCGCATAATTCAAGCGCATATTTATATCCAAAGTCAAAATATGCATATATTTCAACATAAAAGAATGTCTCAACAAAGCATTAACAATTTGCTCACGAACACTTTTAGGTATAACCGAAAGAATTTGTCAAAAATCACCACCGAGAATAACAGTGATACCCCCAAATAGTTTTTTACTATCACAAATATCCCGAAGCGTACGATCAACTGTTTCAATACAATACCTATGCTGCATAGGAACTTTATCCCAAATTATGAGTTTTGTTTTTCTAAACAACTCTGCTTGTGTTGATTGCTTGCTAAATCCATAAACTGAGTTTTCCATGACATCTAGTGGAATGTAAAAGGTTAAATGTATAGTGCGACCTTCTACCAATAATAATAATGCAATACCAAATAATGTCACGATTATAACAATATGTCCAAGGCTACGACATTTTAATGCAATTGTATTATACAAAAATGGTTTCCCTGTGTCTGCCCGCTTAAAAAGAAAGCAATTACTTTATTTTCAAAAACAGAAGAAGTGATCGCCACAAAAGCAGAACATTGTGCATCGTTAAGGAGATCAATGTCAGTTTGTACATATAACTGTTTTGCATCATTCTGCAATTTTCAATGTTCCAATATTAATTTGTTGCCAACCACTATATTCTAATTTCTTATTGGTTGTGGCATAAGTGGATAATCAGCTAAACTCTTACCCAATTCTTAAAGCAATTGGTCCAGAAGATACAAAGCATAATCTTCAATTTGAGCTTCAGTTGGATTTAAAATGTCAAATAGATTATGAATTTTATATCCAAGATCATCACATGTGTGACTTGAGAATTTATTCCATAACATATATGGTTGCAACGGGGAGCATTGTATGAGAATGATACTGAATAATCTCCTCAACAAATGCACAGTTTTCACAGGTGCTGCCTCCTAAAAGCATTGTATCCATTCTCCATCATCCTCTAAAAGTCCTCTTGCAATACATGCAGATTTAAATGTATCAAACAAAACTCCATTGACTATCCGTAAACATTCAAATGATTATGGTCCTTTCACAATAGTTAACAGAAAACGCAAATAAATCTCTCACCACAATTAGGGCTCACAAAGTACATTCTACCAATTGCATAACCTTTTTTTCTTGGTGTCTACAACTTACTTGACTTGTTCCAAGCAAAATGTTATCGAAACTCCTGGTAAGTGAATCCGCATACTGATTCATTGGAAACATAACATACAAAATATCCTGTTAAAGTAGACATCTGCTGACCAGCTCTAGAAACAATAGTACTTAGTGAGTCTGTAGGATATAAATAACACGATGCATTCTAGGTAAATTAAGTGTCAATCGTATAACTGTTGGAATCTTTTCATGCATAGAATGACCAAATATTCACCAAGCAGCTTCTGCTGAACCAATATATCTCGAATCAAGATACTGTTGAATTCCATTTATCACATCTAACACCATTGTTGTATGGTCATTACCTTTATAGATATATTTGTGAATATATTTGACACACCTTATTCCTATGCAAACTTCCACATTTATATGGCAATTAAACTTTTTAAAAAGATATGAATTATATAAAATAACATCTCTATTTTAAACCTCTTGCCCTCTAATAGTATATAGTTGACGAGTGTTGCAGCGACCATATATGTTAGTGCATTTACCATTTAGATGGGATATCCATCTTGATCCATAGTTGTTGATTTTGTAGAGGCTCGAGGATATCTTTTAGGGCATTTACCATTTTCCATACATAATGCTTGCGGGTTTCGAGCACCATATGGTCCATGAACCATATAACACCTGATAGTTTCAAAAAGTGTAGGATCATTATCTGAATTCAAAAATTTAGCACAAACTATTTTATCCACCTGAGCACATGTTTATATTTTATCTAGACCTTGAAGAAATAATAGCGCATGCATGTGTGGTAAGCCCCATTTTTGAAATTCAATTGTGAAAACATGGGCAACTTTATTGCCAAACACTTTCATTGTTTCTATCTCCTTTATCAAACACCATCTCTTCAACTCAAAAACACAAGTAATTAAATCAAGACGATCGATTGGTTTTTGATGAGGTAATAAAGTAGAAGTAATTTCAGGCCAATTAGGATTCGCAGTCATAGTGAGAAAGATATTTGGGTGTTGGTTGTATCGGGTGATAGCCATTGAATCTTGAAATATTTGGAACATATATCTGAGGCTCCCAGTAAATGAAGATGGCAAAATAAATAGTTGACCGTCTTAATTAGGTTCCAACTCATCTAGACCAATATCTGACAAATTTTGGTAAAATTTAGCATAAAGTTTGCTTTGATTCAACTTGTAGGATGTCAATCGATTTTGCTCAGTTGCAGCCCAAGCATCTACCAAAAACTATTGGAAAGTTAACTACCTCTCAAAATAGTGGAATACTCTATGGGACGTTCAAATAAATAATAACTGTAGAATTGCATCTGAGTAAGTCGATCAGGTGAAGGTCGACCATGCAGAGCATCCTGTTTGAAATTAGGTTCCCATCCAAGCTCACCAAATGGGAACAATAAAACATAATGTAAAGACAAATAAGTAGAATGACATTCATTTATTTACATCAACTCATTGCCTCCATTTAAATGTAAGATAATATCTCTTATTCCACTAATCTCAGTTGCATCTCCCGGTATTACAACTATAATCTCATCAGTTGTTGATAAATTATATCGCCTTCGATCTGTTGCAGAACTGTAATGAAGATAGGCCGATAAATTCTGTCTTTCTAAGGCTAATTGATTTAAGATTGCATAAGTTTGACGAAACTTACCAACAAATGCATTGACTTGTAATAAACAATTTTGAATTGTTTCAAGAACATCGCTTCTTAAATAAGGATTTCTGCGAGTTCGAATTTCCAAAGCTGAATCTGGGTCATAAATATATAATTGAGCATAAACTGCATCTTGCCCTAATTGAGGTAGAAGTGATCCTGTTCGATGACGCAATTCTCCATGGATAGTAAATGATGTAGGACCTCTTCCTTTTAAAACTCTAGAATCCAATGTAGCACCAAGACTTGTGAAAGCATTGGCTGTATTGTATACGCGAGTATAATATCGAAATGACTTTGATTGGTCATTATTCCCATCATACAATGCTTGAAGTTCTGGAAGGTGTGTCATTAGCAAAGGCAGCTTAATTTTCCCTTGGAAACAGCAAGTTCCAAATAGTCGATGTGCTACAGAAGGTTTTGATTATTTTTCATTCATCCAATGCAAGGCTGAGCAATGAAGACATAATATATCCATTTTCCCCAGGTAATGGCGCCCTAGACTTATGTTTGATTGAGTATGAACCCTTGCATTCATAGATAAAGCTTCAGACTCATCATAACTACATTGATCCTCTTGCAAAAACTGGTTTGTACGAGTAGGCCTACAAAGTTTACTGTGTAAAAATTAACATTTATAAAAAATAATGATAGAATGAGTTACTTATTTTAATAAAGTTAAACAGTTTCATTTACCAGATTCTTTTGGGAGCTGAGGATATGTTTGACATAGAGGATAAACACGTGGAAGGATGCCCAATTAAAGCTCGTTTTTTTTATGGTTGAATGACATTGATCATATTTGTTTCCTCTTCGAGGCAAGCACGGTTGCGAGAACTCGGTGTTAAAGAAGGTGTACATGGAGGTTCCATTAATTCAATACACTGTCTTGATTTTTCTCGTTCTCGTCGCAAGCGTTGTCCCACTTGATATGCATGGCATTTTTTTTCATTCTTTTCCCGTTCCCGTCGTGCACGTTGAGCCAATGCAGCTTTTGATATAATAATATCATTGGGTGCCTAAAATATAAATATTATTTCATTGAGTGTGTATAGAAACTATATAATGTATATTTTTTTCGTTAATTTTATTTCTTAGCTGAGACTTTTTCCCTTATCCTCTACAACTATTTAGCTTTGTACAAACATTTTATAAAAGTCATGTAATCTTCAAAGTCATTATTATATGAAAATTCTGATATATTCGTTTTATTTTAATTTTTGTAATTAAGTCCTTCACAAATTTACAATTTTATACATGCCATTATATTTCAATACTAAAAAAAAAAATACTAATTAGAACAAATAAATACTTAACTCGACATACATTTAAAATTCTTTGTCACTCTATACATATATACATATATAAAAAATACCTAACTCATCATCTACTTAAAACTTTTTTGAGTAGTATGCATGTACGACACTTAAGGTTAAAAATTATATGCTCTTTAAGCATATAGAATCTTTCGAATTTTTATATAGATTCTATATATTAAAAATTAATAAAGATCCCTATTACCGAACACACATTTTCCTTCCTCTTGCTAGAAGAGATTGCAATATTTTTTCTTTTAGATATTGTATTTGCCTTAGACATTGTTTCTAAAAAATAAGTTTAAAAATAATAATAAATAACATCTGTTTTTCAAAAATAAATTTAAAAAATTAATGTTTTGCTATCTTATTTTAGATCTATATAATATGGGATGAAAATTGATGGGACATTTGTCCTACATGAAAGGTTGGGGGGAGAGGAGAGGCTCGGTTCTGGCGGGTATGTGTGGAACGTTGGGGGATGGGAAGGCTTGGTTTGATGGGTTTCTTGATGCATATGTGTGGGGGATGTGTGAAGTGACTTTAAAATTTTAAAATTTTGAAATGTAAATCTTAAAATAATGTTAAAAAAATTAAAAGTTAAGAAATGTAATTTTTTTTTAGATTTGGAGTGTACAAATTTATTTTAAAATGGTTGATTTTAAAATTATTTTAAAATTTGTTTCTTTTTAATTTGATATAAAGTGACACGTGATAAAATTTTAATTAAAAATTCTGAAATGGATTTTAATAGATTTTTTAAAAAGTTTAACTTTGTTGGAGTTTGAAAAAGGTGAAAAATATTGAATTTGTTTTTGGAATTTTTTGAGTTTGTTGAGTTTCAAACGCTCCCTTAAAGGCTAAATTATTTATATGTACCTTTTTCAGAGTTTTTTTGATTTATAATTTTAATTTTAACGTGTTTAATGCTTAAATTTTAAATATATACATTTTTACACTCTTTAAATTTGCTAAAAATGTTGAACTTAGGATATTTTAACCGTTGAATTTACTCAATGGCCAGGATTATTTTTATTTTTATTTTTATTTATACTTGATTTTCTTTTCTGTCATTATCTTAGTATCTTTTAATTAGTGATTTTTATTTTTACATGTTATTTTTACTGTTTTTCATGCAGATTTACTTTATAAATTTAAATTTGAACTATTTGCACATTAAATTAAATTTTTGTGCCTTTATGCATAGGCAATTTTTTATAATAAATAAAATAATGCCTCTTCATCTTAGACTGGTGGTCTTACCTCATCAATAAGTATGGTATTAAAGCATTTAAAATAGCAAATAAAAGATCAAGAGCATAAGAATAAAAAAAAGTATATACTAATTGGACCAACTAAAATACATCATTCATCAAATATTCAAAACTTGTAGAGCAGTATACATGTCATGATAAAATTAATATCAAAACTGATTCACTCATTATGTGCATAAAATTTTTTCAACTTTTCTAGACCTTCGAGACATTCTAATAAAAAAGATAAAAACTTTTAGAGCAATATGCATATTATCATAAACTTAAGATTAAAAAAAGTTATACTAAACACATCATTATCATGAACTTTTTTATTCTATCTAGACATCAAGGCAGTACATACTAAAAATTATTAAATATCTTTACCGTTGGACATGCATTTTCCTTCCCCTTGTTAGAATAGCTTGCCATTTCTTTTCCTTTGCACTTTTCCTTTGCCTTAGTCTTTGCCTTCAAAAAAATAAGTTTAAATAATTAATGCCTTGCTATTTTACCTTGCTATTAAAATTATTAAAGAACTTACCACTGAAAATGCATTTTCCTTCCCCTTTGTGTTGTAGCTAACCTTATCCTTTCCTTTGGACGTCATGTTTGCTCTTACCTTTTTGTTTAAAAGAACAGTAAAAAATTTAGAGTCATGATATACTATTTCGTATTATATTAAAATAGAACCTTGTTACATTAGAATAGTAGTCATACCTCACGACTGCGCATAACATTAAAGTCTTGTTCGTCACGAATCACAACGCCTACATTTTTTTCACGCAAAAATTGAACCTATATATACAAAGGCATCTGAGAGGGTAATAAATAGACAGTAATACAATTTTCATGCCATGTTTTAATTTTTTTTCTTTTATTGATGAGTGTCGTAACCACAGGTTACTCGTAGCACCTTAAAAATTGATAAAATAAAAAGAATAAACAAATTACAATTTACCGTTCGATATAATTCTGCATCCACCTGTATTTTAAATAACGTAAGTAAAAGTACATATTAATAGTAATGAAAATTGAGCTATTTAAGAAAATAACTTACATGATCAAAAATTGTGATGTCTTTCATGATCACAGATTGTTGTAAGTTGATTATGTTACAACCTAAAAATTTATTAAAATTAAACATTAATTATGAAAACAAATACTTATCTATATTTTATTAAATAACCCTTTTAATTTATCAACCAAAGTACGCTATTATTTGTGTCACGCATTGAATAATAAGAATAGTAATGCAAAAGATAACTTACAAACCAAAACAAATTACTATTTGCCCATGCCTAAATGCACAGAAAATTATTTTTATAAGAAATAGGATTCTAATAATAATATTATAATGTAATTTCATACACAAAAATTAATAAATTGATTGTAATGTAATTTTTATATGAAAAAAGACACCATATCTATATTTTACATTCACAAAACATTTATTTTTTAGTGATAAAAACAAATTAATAATTTTTTTCACTAAAATTTTTATATAAATTAATATAGTAATATTAATTTAATATATTGAATACAACTGAGGATAACTTGGATAATGGTTAACCACTATTCCAGCAAAATTAACTAGAAGCAATTTACAATAGTGCCCAAAATTTTATTTTGGATAAGTAACTAAAAGAAATCAAAATAATTTGATTTATTCAAATAAATAAATTTAAAATATTAATGTAAAGTATAATAATTTAAAGTACTAATATAGAAGGGTTGACAAAAAATTTAATAAATTAATTATAAAGTAAATTTTATATGAAAAAAGACACACCATATAAATATTTTTTCATTAATACTAAGGGTATAAAAGTAAATTCATATCATTGAATTAATAAAAAAAACTACTTTTTGGATAAAAAAATCTAACAAAATGGATATGAATGAATGTAATGTAAATTTCAAGGTCTAGGTTTACATTTATAAAATTTGTGCGATCGAAGTAGACAATATGTTGAAATAAACATCTTATTTTGATATGATGGATAAAAGTAGATAATGTGTTATTTTTCAATAAGATATTTTTAGAAGAAAAAAATAAAAGCAAAAACCATGATTTTCTGTTTATATTTTTTAAACAAAAACAGAATTTTTTTTGAAACTAAAAAATAAATACAAATTACTAATATTTATATTATATTAGAAAAATAAATAAAAAGAAATAATAAACATAAATAATTTATCCACAATGTCCTTTTCCATTTCCATTTCCATAATTTTTATAATTTGGAGAAGAGGGGTTGAATTACCAGAAAACTGAATTAATCGTCTTTTAAGAAAGCCTCAAATTAAAATATATATCTATATATATAATATATAAAGATATATATTTATTTGTTTTAAAATTTATTGGCTCCTTTAATTTCAATGCCATTCTTAACCTTAAATAGTTTTTGGAATTATATTATTATTAATCTTAAATAGTTTTAGAATTTATCTTAATTTATAACTCATTCAATAAAAAAGCTCCAAATTTAAATTTAATCTATATATATTTAATGATTATCAAGCGGGTTTGGGCTTCTAAGTTACATGCACGAAAATTTTTTAAGACTAAATTTTATTTCTTCTTAGCTCCCAAATAGGTCATCAAGAGAATTGGGTCGCTGAGAACCCATCACATAAATTGTGGAGAGACAAAATACAAATCGAGCCAGGTTTCGATGCAAACCAAACTTCAACCTATGTTAGGAACGAGGTGAATATCAGCAACTTGGAATTATTTCTGCAGTTGGAATGAATATGAAATGATCAGGTCACTATGGTAGAAGAAAGAGGCAGGGAAAATATAGCTGAAGGGATTTTGGAAAAGCAAGTGTTTCAATTGATATCAATTCGGAGAAGCCTAAAAATTCCAAAGATGCAGAGAATGAGAGCATCCAAATTAAAAATACTGATATAAATCAAGAATCTTAGAAAGTAAAGGCAATGAATGTTTCCACACAAAAATTTTGAGAAGTCTAATCTTAGACGAAACATGTCACGCCCCGCACCCGAAGGCACGGAGAGTGAGTATGAGATACACACAAACCATGAATTACCGTCCACGCATCA
>JAVXUM010000046.1:10408330-10429060 GCA_035590655.1 Pouteria glomerata
TATCAAATTAAAATGAATTGTAACATTTCATACAATGTCTATTTAAAAATTAATTGTGAAAATTTAATTCAATGTTTATTATCATCAAAATCAATTAAAAAACTAAATTTATAAACTTTGGGTCAACAAATACAAATAGAAAAATAACTTAATTGGTATGAGTAAGATATAGAAATATCTTATGCCATATTTATATGAATATAGATAAAATATGAGTAAGTATATTATAAATGGTTATAAATAAAAGTGAAATGAATCCTAATCATGACGAGTCTTAATCATTTTTTATGCATTACTATCCTTAAAATCTTTTGCTATCGTTGCAAGCAATCAAGTTTTCGACAATTCACTTACAAACAAACTTGTTAAGCATTCATTTAATAAGTTAAATGAACAAACTCGTACACATGTTTTAAGTTTCATAAATAAACAAATCAAGCCTAAATAATGGTAAGATTGGCTCGATAACGCTCACAGATAAGTTCATTTAGTGTTTGTGAGTAAGCTTGTATAAATATTTACGTGCTCATTTGTAGCTCGCAAACAATTTTATTTAAATCTTCATGAACTAACTTGTTTATTACTTACCTAGCAAAAAAAAAAAAAATTGTTCATTATTTATGAATAATCTAATTTAAATATTTATGAACAATCTTGCCAATAACTCATGAACAATCTCATTTAAACCCTCATGACTAAGCCAATTAAAACTTTATTTAATATTCACTGAAAATGTACATTGTTCGTTGAGTTTGTTTGCTAAACAAAAAACCCATGAATAGGCTTGATAAAAGTTTACAAGCAGACTTGATAAAAACTCAACTAAAGATCATCAAAATCTTTAAAAATAAATTTAAATATAATATTTTAAACTCGGTAAAAGTTTAATTAGAACTCAAGCTCATAAAAAATTTTAATAAACAACTTTTAACACCAAAATAATTTTCAATTTGTTTGACATTAGCTATGAATAATGTAACACATCTCACATTCTCGTTTGTGACATTAGCTATAAATGATGCAACATATCTGATCTTAGGAGTATTTAGTTTGTAAAAAAAGTATAATAAAAAGTATAAAAATTTGATATAAAAATAATATGTAATAAAATTTAATAAAAAAAATATAAAAATTTAGTAAAAATTAATAAATTTTAATTCATTTTGATTACCAAATAATATTTATTACTAAATAATATTTATTTTCTCATTTTAGGTATTACGAATTTATTATTCTAATAACTATTACCAACGCAATAAGTACTCGCGTGGTCTTGCATCACTAAATTTTTTATCCCATACTAATATGTCCAGAGTCGAGACGTGACTGAGAAGTGAACCACCCCTGCTCCTTTTCTCACTGCTACTCTTTCTCTCTCTCTCTATATATGCATATATATCTATATATTTTGTCTTTGTATTTGTGAAAAAATTGAATAGAGATGTACAAATCGAAGCTTCAGGTTCTGTGTCAACAGAATTCGTGGAGCTTACCGAAATACTCAACGATCAAAGACGGCCTTGATCATAACCCTCGCTTCGTAGCCACTGTCACCGTCAATGGCGTCCCCTTTGAGACCGCTGATCCAAGCCGGACCGCCAAAGATGCTCAGAACAAAGCTGCTGTGCTCGCTTTCCATCACCTCTCCTCCCAGACCCACCCAAACCCGACGACACTTTTTTCTGGTACCGTATAACAAACAATTCCTGAACTATCTGTAATTTTTGAGTGTATATGCGTACTATGTGAAATAGATGAAAAGATTAGATCGAATACCCCAGAATACTCAAAATGTAGCTTTTAATTTTCTCTCCTATGTAAGTTAATGTTGAAATGTACCCTGTTTCTGGGTTTAAAAAAACAAAAGGAAAAGGGAATGTACTCTTTTTAGACATTTCAATGAATTTTCTGTGAGTTTCTTTATCAATTCTTACTTTGGACTCTCATGTATTTTGAAGTAGATTTAGGATAATTTTGATCAACTATTTGTCAAGCAAAAAGAAAATGGAAGTGAAATTAAATTACTAATTAGACAATTTTTTTTTTTTTGACAATTGTTTTTTTTTTTTCATTTTTCTAACTTAAAAACAAAGGGGCTTGCGCGACCCGCAACACCCCAGCAGCGTTGGGTCCAGGGTTTGGCGTGACCCCGCAACACCCCCAACCCGTTGAGAGAGGGCTCACCCAGAAAGACTGGGACGTCTTCTAACTTAATACGCAAAAGGAAAAAAAGAAGAAAAATGGAAAAAATTGAAATGAATTGAACGTCTTCTATTTTATTTTGGTTTCCGACATTTTCCCTTGGGTTTTCTATTATATTCTTTTCTTTTTTCTACAAATCCATGTTCCAAAGCTTCCATTAACGATGCTTATGACAGTATGTTAGCAGGATCACGGAAGAAGCAGTCTTTCCAATCCTTGATTTATATTCTGGCTTCTATATTGTGTCTTTACACCAACATTATTTCAGTCTTCAATTATTACTGTGGCCTTAAAGATTGAGTAAATCTTGTGAACAACATTCAATTTTCTCTTGGATTATGGTAATGTTGCTGCAAATACAATCGGAATCAAATGGTACTACTCATTATATTTGATTATTTGTTTAACCTATTCAATATGTTCGACATTACATGTGATTTACTTAGGTTACTTTAACAATTATTAACTTATTACTTTCATTTTAAATTGCCATTAGGATACTGTTCTTATGCTGAATGCAAGGAAAGGGCACCGCATTTAATGCTTCAAACAAGCCTCATAAATAATATAGATAGCATTTTAGTTTCTCATAATTTCATATGTTCTCCAACTTCAATCTTTGATTTGGGCATTCAACCATCAGTTGGAGGAACGTTGCAGCCAACCATGACAGAGATAAGAACGATAGGCCTGGTGAATGGAACTCCACTGCAAGGAGTCAACAGTGATAAGAAGTTTGTAGGTCAGAAAAAAATATTATTTATTATCATAATTTTCTTCTTATTAAGTAGCATAAAAAAATTTCATATGACAATGCTTCATTCTTAAGTTTGGAGGCCGCCTTAACCAGTCATTATATGTCTGAATCCTTCCACTTATGGTTAACCAACTGCTGAGAAAAGTGTTCAATTTTGTGTGGCAAAATTAATGTGTGCACTATGTCTGCCAAACGATGAAATTCTGAATATACAAATACATGCGGTGAGCCTGTCTGAAAAGCCTTAAAATAATATATTAACAGCAAAATATTGCCACTTGCATCATGAAGTTCTTTTGTGATGTAAACATCCAAATTTTCACAAGATAATACCAATGACTTGTAGTCTTAACAAGGCATCACACCTACTTGTCTTCAAAATGGTCCTCGTGGAATTTTATATATGGTTTCTGCAATCTGTACTTATATTGGTTGAGATTACTTTCTTCAAAATACATCTGCCTGCACCTTGACATTGCTTTTGAAAGCTTTTTCTTTCGATTGAAAGTTTGTGGAATCCATTTTCAGTTTGACCATTGACTTGTTTTCTCCCTTGCTAGCATTAGACTGTTTATTTTCTCATCTAGTTTCTTCTTATCCTCCTCTTCCCTGGATGAGACAGAGAGTTCCATCCTTTTGAGGATGATTGCAAGACTTCTCCTCATAGACACCCTAACTCATGCATTGAGAAGAGTCAGGAATCTGAAACTTGTAATTCATGTTGGAACTACTTGATGCTTGATTTTTTTAATGCTAATTATCCCTTGCATCATATTAGAAATAGGCTCTTTCTTTTTCCTGTACCGTTCTTATTTAACATATCTTTCCATTAATTTTGAGCCCTTGAACTGATCTCTAATTTGATTTGCAGCAACGGGTTAATAGAGATAGGGCATGAACAACCTTTGTGCTCTAAGTTGCGGTTTCCTTTGGAGCTTCACCTTGATGTTATGGGGGTCAAAATATCACAAATCATGATAATATGATTTTGCAATGTATTATAATTATTATATTTAATTCAATTATTTAGGGCGATTATATGGCATGGTCAATCAACTTGTCAATCATATGCTAAAAAATAACAATGTGAAAGCATCACACAAACACAAAATATATGTGGAAAACCCTAAACTCTGGAAAAAACCACGAGACCAAAGTCCAATCTAGTAATACGATATAAACAATAATACAAGTTGACAACTTACGACCCTACCCATCCAAAAAAAAAAAAAGAAACTTATGACCTAGGTGTAGGCGAAGTCCCTCTTGCGCCTTATGTGTCAAAGTCTACTAACTTTCAGGTGTGTCCTCCTTGTACCGGTCAAGTTGTCGAGTCTCACAATCATGTACCAAGTCCCTTTGAACCAATTCTAATGAATGCTTTACTGTTGAATCAACACCACCTTTTGGAGTCCACCAAGAACTAGACCAAGTCCACCAAATCTTGTTTAGATTCCACCAACACTTGAATCCTTAAATATGTCGGAAGAATAGCTTTGTCAGGGATCTTTAAGAGTCTCTTTTATGATTCTTGAAAGCTCATATTCTCTAGCAAAATTCTTGGAACACAATTCCTTAAATAGGCTTGAATTCTCCAAGCATAGGAGTCCAATAGGAAATCCTCCAAACCACTGAATTGCTTTGTGAATATCTCGAGAGTCCTTTCGAACTTGACAATTTTAGAAACTTCCTAATAAAATTCTACTAGCTAAATTACATTTGGACTATCTCAATGCTAATAAAACGAGGATGGACAAGACTTTTCTGAATAGGACTTTTCAAAAAATTAAAAATTAACGTTCAACTCCTACTAATATTACAATAATATTCCCTAAACAATTACAATCCAAGTCTTATTGAGTCAAGGAATTATATTTCTAATTTGTCAAGGAATTCGCCAACATAAATTTAGACTTAACAGGATGTCATATATAGCTTGAATTTTAGGCACAAGTAAGTCTACTATTTTGAGTGTGTTTATCAAGGTGCAATGGCTTGCTTGCCACAAAATTTAGGACTGTCCTCTATCCATACCCACAAAAAGGTACATTATAAAATTGATCCACATTTCGACGTTAGAGAACTCAATTTTCTTCAACTACATACCTAGATACCATCTAATGATGATATTGAGTTTTTCACTTGTTGGAAGTATGCAAAATAATATAAGTAATTAAGTTATCGCTTCCCTATATAATTTAAACTTTTAAGTGAGATAGGGACTAATTGTTTAACATGGGTATCAAAGTAGGCAAATGCCTTTAGTTCAAACATCATTGTCCCTGATAGTCAACTGTTGCACGTGTTTAGTCTTTTGAAAAAAAAAGGTCAAAAAAATGAGTCTACTAACTGCAAAGGTTATTCATTTCTAGTTTTAAAAATGACAAGGTATGTTGTAATGCCATCACATCAATACTTTCATCTTTTTCTTTCTTTTCTTCTTGTGTTTTGGCATAATGAAAATGGTAATCTCTTGTTGGGAAACACAACCAAAGCAAAATTCCAGTGAGAAATTACCCCCCCTCCTCTTTTTTTTGAAATTTTTGTGGTGGTCCGTGAATTTTTGTTTAAGCTTTATGTTCATCGAGGCTCTCTTGGTGGGCTAAATTATTCCAATAATCATAGAGGAGCTTAACTGCACATTTCAGTGAATCAAGCATTTGAGATACCATCATCCATTTCTTTGTTTGAGGTTGTTTATGGTGACATTCACCTAAGAAAAGAAAAGCCTTTTGGCTTGGATTTTTACTTGTTCTTGATTTTGCTTTCCTTCCCTTGGCTTCAGTTGAGATCTTAGAGAGAAAATTCTAGAGAACCATTATTTATTTATTTCTTTATTTTTTTGGAAATTAGCATCATGTTCTAGATATTGATAAGGCATCATCCCTAATGATCAAGAAGAATACTATTAGATTGTTACCTATCTCACCTAAAAGCTTAAGCAATAAGCTACTAGGGAAGGGGCAACTAATTGACATAACGTACTAAAAGAAAATTTGATACTTGTAGTCAGGGTGGATTGGGGCAAGCAGGGGCAACTAATTGACATAACCTACTGAAAAGAAATTTTGATACTTGGAGTCAGGGTGGATTGGGACAACAATGATGACTATAGTTATCAACTTTTTAAAGTTGGCAGTAATGGTATTCCTTAATAGTAGCAGTGGTTATGGTAGGCCTATCCTTGCTCTCTGTGTGACTGGTAATGTACTGGCATCAAACCTAAAGCTGATCAATATTGTCCGTGGAATTAGTTTATCTTCCATTTGGAAAATTAACATTGAAGCTAAAATAATTTTAAAAGCAAAAGTGAACAAGTCTACACTATCAACTTGTATAAGTTAAGCCTACATTATTAAAGAATCCATAGGGTGAGGTCTCTGTAATTATGATAAACTTAAGGATGGTCGACCGGATGTGCGTAGGATCCGATAATTTCTTTTCTAGCACTGTATGTTTTATCTTTAACTCTAAATCAGGCAACTTTTCTTTTTATCACAAGCTATCATGTTTATTTTTTTATTACAGAAATGCGTCATTTATACAAAAATCGACTGCAAACTTATGCTCAAAAGAGAAATCTCAAACTACCCCTGTATTCATGTGAATGTGAAGGCCCTCCCCATGCTAGCCGCTTCAAGGCTAAGGTTACATTTGATGGTAAAACGTACAAGAGTCTGCATTTTTACTTCACCCTAAAAGAAGCTGAACATGCAACTGCAAAGGTTGCTTTGGAGTCATTGCCTCACAATGAAGTTCAGGAGGCTAGTTTTCTTATCAATCCTTGTGAATTCTTTAGTGTTACTTATATCAGCGTGATTGACTTATTTGTTGTTGTGCATATCTTTCTTATTTTTTTTTTTATTTTGTATATTTTTACATATATATATTGAAATGTTAGGATGATTCTGGGCTCTACAAGAATTTGTTACAAGAATTGGCTAAAAAAAAAGGCTTTTTCTTTCCGAAGTATGGGACGGCCGTTTCTGGTCCACCACACAGTCCAACTTTCGTGTCAACTGTAGAAATAGGAGGACAGTCTTTTCGAGGACAAGCAACAAAGAGCAAGAAGCTGGCAGAAATGAATGTAGCAAAGGTTGCTTACTTTGGCCTTCAAGAACGTAAGCAACCTTTGTCCTCATGTTTGTTTTAATTTTTGTTAGTGAAAAGGAAAATTGTGGTTTAATTTATTTAAATAATGATTTTTATGTTTGTGACATAACACTTCTGAAGTGGAACTGTGGATGACACTCATCTAGAGTTCTTTCTGAAGTGGTTATCTCACAAACTCAAATGTCCATGAACTTTAGCTTTGTGTTATTAGGTATTCACCATCTGGGCTTATACTTAGCAACATAATTGTAATGTGGATGTCATGAGGTTCTTTGTTCATATATCTTTGGAATATCATATATAAATGAATTTTAGAAGGTATGTGGCTGCTTACAAGGGATTCATAGGTGTTAGAATACTTGGTTACTTTGAAACTTGGTTTTACCTTAAGGTTTTGATAGGATTTGAAGTAACTTAAGCGAGTCTTTGGGTCTTAATGAGGATATTTAATGAGGAGTGATCTCTAGGCCATCCAAGCGTGGTGTGTAGGTATCCAACGGGGATAGGAAGCCCCCATTGATGGTGCCATCTAGGGGGCTAGTGTGTCGGAATTGTAAGAAATTGCAATTGAATTGAAGACAACAATAGCAAGTTTAGAGGAGGAGGAGGAAGAAGAAGAAGTAGAAAGAAATGAGCTCTGTCATTTTCATTGATCAAGTAGAAATACAAAATAATGTATGTTTTTACAAAGGATGCAGCTACCTATATATATACATAATTGATTGTTGAGAAAATTAATGGAGCAGTTACCGGTTTCCCAAATTCTGTAAATATTTTAGGCTATAAATGTAGATTTACTCAATGATTTAAAAATGAAAAGTTCAGCTCTAATTGGTTGTCAATTTTATTGTTTTGTGTATGACCTCTTCTATAAGAGGAAGCATTATAAAATTTTCTATTCAATTCAGAAAAGAATGATCATACTTATTCTACGTGGTATCTGAGCCTCTTGACTTGCTAATTCTTCATCGATCGAAGTTAATCGTTTGTCAACATTGTCGATCGTAGTCTTCTTCGATCCTTTGTCACCTTGTCATTGTCATAGCAGTCGTTAATCCAACCCTTCGTTGTCATCTTCGTTGCTGCCATCATTGCAGTCACTGATCTTTATCATAAACGAATGAACTTCCTTGTCAAAACGCTAGCCAGAGTAGGAGAGAATTATAAATTTGGGTTAGATTTTCCTAGTATTATGAGTTGTACTCGATGGGCTAGAGAACAATTGGAAAGGCTCAAATTTGTGTGGAATTAGTTTTATACATCAAACCCGACCCAACACCATAATTTTTATTATTCATTTACTATTTTCTGTTTTTTACTATTTTGCCCTTGATCTGTTAGTTCTGATAATAGGTTGAAAGGTATCTGGCATTATTGAGCCTGAGGGATTTCTTTGCCTAAAGGCAAAAACTTCAGGGAATTCCTTGCAATTTACGTAAAAATTTTTGGTGTTTATTGCCTTAGCTTATTTCCGCAAATTTACTCTTTGACTCTCTAAATGGCAGAATGGTAGGACAAAGATGAAGAGCAAACTGATCAGAGTGAATGTCCGGTCATAAGGGAGGCAGGTAAAATGCATGACTCATTTTGGCAATACCGAGAAGTTTACTGTATATCTCAAATTAACTTTGGAACTCAAAATGGCAGAACGGAAGGACAAAGATGAAGCGCAGTCTGGTTGTGGTGAACATATAGCTGTAAGAGAGCCAGGTAAAATAAATGAAATCATATAGAAAAAACTAAGGAGCTTATTATATTGGAAGATTGTGCATAAATGAATTTGGTTCTGTTATAGAAGGGGTAAAGATTTAGCCCTCAATTTTAAAGTAGGGAAAAACATTTGTTGTCATTAGTGTAAGAAGAATTTCTTGGTCTTTTTATTTGTTGTTCATTAGGGGTGGAAATGAATCGAGTTATTGACGAGCTATTCGAGTCTAGCTCCAAAGAAATTTGGCTCGAGTTTGGTTCGTGACTAAAATGAACTTGAAACAAGCTTTGATTTGTGGCTCGTTCAAATTTGAGTTCAAGTTCGAGCTCGAGCCTAGATAAACTTAGCTCGAAAGCTCGTGAGTCAACTCGATAAAATAATTTATATATATATTTTAAATAATATTTTTATTATATTTTTTTATAATATTTTATTCATTTTATTTGGAATGTCGTTTTGTTTAATCGAGCTATTCGCGAGTTGAATCTCCAGCCTAAATTCTTCTTTGAGCCAAGCTCAAGCACATATAAAAGTTCGAACCGAGCTCGAGCTCAAACTCAGTATTAATAGCTGGAGCCAAACTTATTCGAGCTCGGTTCGATTTGGTTCGTTTCTACCCCTATTGTTCATTTTGCTAATTAATTAATGTCTATTCTGGTCATCCACATTTGAACTTTCCATTATGCCTTTTTTTTCCTGAATATAGAAAGTAAGCCCATTTGTTGATGGTATTTCTGGCTTGTTACTTATGTCATATTCAGTCATCTATTTCATGGACAATAAGTGATACCTATGTTATGCATTCGTAGTGCTTGCATTGGGTGGTATAATATGCTTGTTGTTTTGGTGGAAGATCATAGTAAAGATCCACATTTTGTTGGTCTGGGGCTTGAAAATCTAGTTCAAGTTGGTGGACAAGGAGGAAGACAGTGAGTGCTAGCTGTCTTGTGCATGATTGGCGCTTGCACAGTAGTTGTATTATATCCCTTCACAGGGTTTCTGTAATGCAATTCAATGCATCTCTTGAGTGGATTATTTCATTCAGTAGATTCTTTTTTTTTTTTTTTTTTTGTTTTTGCATTACATGGATTTATTAGAAGTGGATATTTGGTGAAATGTGTGCACGCAGTTTTGATGATTGTCTTACCAACAAGAGGAAACATGTAGTTCAACTTGACAGACGAAGAGTAGGACAAATGATTTCCGTAGGATGAATTCAAAGGATAATGGTTATGCACGTTGCCTTTTGGAATGGTGTGTTAGGATTTGTTAAACAATTTGTACCTTGGAAACATATTGTTGCATGTGACAGTCATAGTGTGACACGATACTATGTTTATTCAAGTGGAGCAAGTTTGATCCTCACATGCCTTCCTTCTGGTTCTGAAATAAAAGAAGCTTTGAAGGTCTCATCTTACATCTTGCAATCGGTCATCACTAGTGATTTGCAACAGAAGAGACCAAAATCTAGCCTCATAATTCATGAAGCGAAAGATGAGAATTATACAGGTCATTTTTCTCTATGCTCCCAAGTTCCAACACTATTTGCTGCCAATGTTCCATGTTAGAACTGCTAGTGTTTGCTTTCTACTTCCAACTCATTTAGAAAAATTGTCACTGTGCTTCAATTAGCTGGACAATCGCAACAATCTTTTGAAATCTCTGATTATAAAGTAGAAGGAAAAATTTGACAGCTAGGGCCACTGGTGTCAGTGTTTTAACCCATATTTTCTAGTTCCTCCAAATTGGTGGTGCTGGAGGAGGCTCAGGACCAAGCTTTGAAGGCTGATATGTAGGTGGCTTTACTGGTACCTCAAATGCTTCCAAATGTGTCAACTACTACCTCAAGTTTGTAGTTATGGTGAAAAGAGCTGGGACCAAGGTCTTCTATTTCGGTTTTACTCTTTTTATAAAGCTGTTTGCATAAAGATTTAAAATTTTTAATTTTCACTTGACTATTTATCCTATATAATCACTCATTCTTTACAGTGGGCAGAGTATGAAGCTATAGGATTTTATGACAAGACGGGCCAAAAATTTTTCAGTAAAAATTTAAACAACTATAATCCAAAATATATACAAGAACTTATTTTTCAACTAAGTGATTTTTGTAACTTGTGATTGTGGTCTTCAAGCCCTTAAGAGAACAAATCTTTAAAAAAAAAGTTAAAAAAAAAAAAAAGAAAAAAAAACTCAATATATATGCATATTATTAAAATTTAGGCTATAAAAAAATACCTGAAAATATAAGAACTAAATTTATCCAAATAAAAACTTATTGTTCATGGTGAAAATCTAAATTTCACCAATGGTATATTGGTAGGGAGAATGAAGACTTGATAAAGTTTTATGGTAATATTTTGAGAGATGGTTTGTAGAGAGTGAGAGAGGGAAGAGTGAAGCAATTGAGAGGATGTGAAAATGATGGGGAGGTGAAGTGTATAAGAAAGAATGTGAAAAGCTGATGACTGATAGTATAGAAGAGTAAAATCTCAGGGGTAGAGAGAGAGAGAGAGATTTGTGGGTTTGTATTAAAAAAGTGGAAAAGTAATTTTTTGTTTTTTATTAGTTTTTTATGTGGGTCCCATTACGAAAAGTTAAGTTGGCTGAGATTTTTCATTTGTAAAAGGGGGGGGGGGGTGGGGGCATTGTTAATGGAGTATTTATTTTTTGTAAAATATAGTATATATGCGTAGGTAGTATACTAAAGCATCGCCCCCTGGTCTAACACATGCCTCCTCGTTGCATTGGGCATTCATGCCAAGTTACTTGGTTTTTTGTTAATGTTAAGAAACTTTTAAGTTTTGTTTTGAAAATGCTGAAACTTTTAAGTTGTCAAATGCATTGGTTATATCTGTACCCCAGATGAAAATGAAGGGATGTTCTTGCCCATATGCACCCCATCAAATGCTGAAGGTAACACTCATGATGCCCCAGCTTTGCCCCCAGAAGCACAGGCCAATGCAAAGAGACACAGAACTTGACCATCTGCAAGTTCCATTTCCTTAAACTTTTGCCTCTCCCAAAACTGGTGTGTCTTTGCCTTCTATGCATTTGTCTAAGCTTCCCGCCGGAGCAGGAAGTACCTCAACGCCTGAGAAGATGACTCTAGTTTGCCCACATGCATCAAACCTGAAATTTCCTGGCTGCCAGTTTGTTGCCTTTCAGCGATGGTAACTGGGTGGCTGTGAAGATGAATTCAGGTCAATAATAAGAGGTACTTCATGAGCTGCCATTTCCTTTTTGTTTAATTGTTTTGCCTCGGTTAGAAATTGCGTAATTGAGATGATGATTTTGAACAATTATAGCCGAATGCATATGGCGCAAAGCAAATTGACTGGATCTTTTACTATTTTTGTTGTTGTGTTGTGATCAGATGATGAATTACTGTTGACGTTGCTGGTTTAATTATTCAGGTAGGTTTGAATTTTAATGGGTTTATACAGTTATAATTTAAGGTTCTTCTGGGAGGTGCTCGTCCATGCGAGGACATGGCATTGAGGTGAGAAACTGCAAATTTGATGGGTGATATACGTGTATATATATATAAGCATTCGAAGTTATCAAAGTATGTTATAACCAATTATATTCGTTAGTACTCTGCTGACACATTAATTTATTAAAGCTATTGTGGAATGAGAGAAGTTAATAGATGAGTGTAAATATCTTAATATATCGATGGTCATTTTAAGTTAAAGGGAAAAATGACAAAAAAAAAAAAAAAAAGTGGGAGAAATAGTTCAGGTGATATGACACTGAATTGTGATCGTGGTACTTTGTTTTCTTTTTTTGGCATAAAACTAATTTATACAAGCTTGTGTACATCCAAAACAGATTGTATGTGATAATTATTTGCCTTATCTGATAATGCTTATAATTACAAAAGAAAAAAAATATATCTCATAGAAATCATATATCCACATGCACAAACAATAATCACAACACAATTTTTTTGGTGTATTAGGTTTTTTTTTTTTTTTTTTTTTTTTTTGAATATGTAGAATAACAATTATGGTTGGTAAATTTATTTCAGAATTTAGTTATTCATTTTACGTGACTCTAATAGGAGTATGAGATTTGAAAAATAAAACTCAAAATGGGTATGAGATAAATAATAAAATCTCAAAATGATTACGGGAGACATTATGTATTTGATCATTCTAGTCCGAACTTGCCTTGTGTACATATAAAATGTTTTAAATATCTAATTCAGGTTATGATAGGATACAAATAATACCCATTAATAAAAAAATAAAATACAATTACCATTAATATAATTTTAAATGTGAAAGTAGAATGCAAAAAGAAAAAATAAAAAATCTACCTACCGTCTAACTTCTTATTTAAACTAAAAAGGAAAAAAAAAATCTTAGCAGTGGATCCTTTTCAACTTGGACTTCTTTCTTCACTTAAATTTTTTTTTAAAATAATTTAGTTTTTTTTTTTTTTTTGGACTTGTCATTATTCTACAATTTTCATTTTTATTATTCCTGTTGTTTGGTATTTTGTCATCTTCAATTGAGACATGCCTACTTTTAAACTTTTTTAAATGATTATGTGATTGCCAATATTTTCCCACCATAATTATCAGAGTGCTTGTTTTAATCAAATTGTATAATCTTTTTACTTGCAAGCAATTATTTGTTTGTAAAATTTTGATTATTTATTTTGTATCAAATGCAAAATGAATTATTAATTATAGTTTATATAATTTATTTTAATAATAAAAACTATGCAATAGATTTTTTTTTTATTACTTTTATTTTGATAAAAAAATTCTATATATTATTTAGTTTAACCTGATCATTAAAATTGCAGACTTTTTAAATAAGGTTATATATATCAAACTTGTTATTGCCATAATTAATTATATTCTCAAATTGTGGATATGAAAAAATAATAAGAAATATATGCTCTCAGTATTCGGAATTACTGTTATTTAACAAAAAAAATGATGTTAATAACCGTATTGCATTTGGACATTCTACCTTTTCTTTGTTGTCATTGGCATAACCGATATTTTTAAATAATTTATAAGAATTGCACCAAGGTTATTCTCTGTTATCATTATCATTGACAATGGTTTTGAAGCAATATGATGTACTTTATAAAAATGGAACAATGATTATTATATATGTATTATTGATTTTTTTTTTTTTTTAAGATAAATGCTGTTCATAAAAAAAATTAAAAAAAATAACCCTGAATTAAGACTAAAGTAGATAATGCGATTTTAGGTTGGCTTTTATTCTGCGATTTATTCAAATTCTATATATATACAGCTATATACGAATTAGATAAACATACAGTTACATATATTAAATAAATATAAATGTATCTATATTTGCATAACATATCCAAAAACCGAATAAGCTCATTTTATACAACTCCTTTCATGAGACTTTTAATCCAACTGAAATGAAATTATATACCTTAATGAGACCTCTAATCAATTGAAATTTTATACCTTAAAAGCTGGAATCTAGGATTGAAACTAAAACTAAAAGGATACATTTTTTTTTTAAGGTGGTTGAACATGGAATCAGATAATGTATGTATAATTATGTATTTACAGAATATATCCAAAATTCTATGTGTATATTTATTTATATGTAGAATGAACATGTGCTCAATCCGGTGATTTTAGGTATATATTGCTCTGTTTTAGGTCAGATTACCACTTTGCAGTTTCATTTTCTAAGAAGTTTTTTCGTATAGTATTTCTCTATTTTTTTTTATTATTACAACAATAAAACAAAAAAAAAAAATATGTATTATTTGTGTTTGTTTTTGTTTCATTTTTGTACATCTTGATGGAGTTGAGGGGTATAACAAGAATAATTAAATCACAACGGAAGCAACTCTCTCACACAACTTGTGTAAATATATAAGGAAACTAATAATAGAGCAAATTCACAACGCACAAAATTTTAACATGGGAAAAAACCTCTCCAATGAGAAGAGTAAAAAACCCCATGAGGACCTAAGTCCTCCTAAATCTTTCACTATCAAAATAATGGGTAATATAATCTGTTCTCTGTAGTTTAAGAATACTAGAGGCATTCACCAGCATTAAATCTCAAGAATAAAATTCTTGACAAACACAAAATATAAAAGAAGTCAAGAATAAATCTTACAAAATATAGCAGTCTTGTTCTTCTCAAATCTGCCAATTTCAGAAAGCTCAAACCCAATCTATACCGTTCAGATTGAAGTCCAATGTGTCTGCGAGCCGCTGTGAAAATTTGAGGTCGATCCAACGGTTGATCGTCTCGCAACTGCTGTTCAAACATTGCGGCACAGGAAACCCAAGTTTTGCACTTCCTTTGTTTTTCTTCTCTTGTTCGTGCTACTGTTCTTCCATGTGATTTGTATTCTCTGCTATTTTTTTGTCAAGATACAGTAGGCCTCTTAAACCCTTGGTTTGCCCTAAATGGGCTTTGAATTGGGTTAAGATAGATCAACAAAAATTGGGCCTAATTTATGAACAAATCAAGCCCATCACATTGGGCTGGTCTCCTCTAACATATGAGGGACAACCCAACAAATCTCCCCCTCCTAACTATGGGAGGAGATTCGCCATTTCGGTGACCAATCGACAAACTTCAAACTTTTCCTTTGGTAGAGACTTAGTCATCATATTTGGACCATTATCATTTGTATGAATTTTCTCAAGTTTTAATAACTTGGATTTTAGAACGTCTCTAATCCAATGGTACCTTACATCAATATGTTTTGATCTTGAATGAAAGGTAGAATTCTTACCAAGGTGAATAGCACTCTGGCTATCATAATATAGCATATAATGCTCTTACTTGAAATCAAGTTCCTTAATATATTTTTTCATCCATAGCAACTCTTTACATGCTTTGGTTGCTGCAATGAACTCTGCTTCAGTGATAGAAAGGGCAACACATTTCTGTAACTTTGATTGTCATGCCACAGCTCCCCCTGTAAAGGTAATCAAATAACCTGAAGTAGATTTGCGAGTATCAACATCTCCAGCCATGTCAGCATCTGTGTAACCAACTAGCATAGGCTTTTCACATTCAAAACCAAGTTTCAAACTAGATGTCCCTCGAAGATATCTCATAATCCACTTCACTGCGTTCCAATGTTCTCTTCCTGGATTTGAAAGAAAACGATTGACTATACCAACTGCATGAGCTATGTTTGGCCTTGTACACACTATTGCATACATTAAACTTCCCACCGCTGAGGCATGTGGAACTTTCTCCATGTCTTTCTTCTCCTCATCGGTAGAAGGACTCTGTTTAGTACTTAATTTAAAGTGGGTAGCAAAAGGAGTACTAACCAATTTAGCTTTATTCATATTGAATCTCTGAAACACTTTCTCAATGTACTTCTCTTGTGACATGTACAATTTCTTGGCATTTTTGTCTCGACTAATCGTCATGCCAAGGATTTGCTTTGCTGGCCCCAAGTCCTTCATAGCAAATGACTTATTCAATTGCTTTTTCAAGTTCCCAATCCTAGAAGCATTCTTGCCAACAATCGACATGTCATTTACGTAGAGCAACAAAATAATAAAGTCATCATCAGAGAATTTCTGTACAAAAACATAATGGTCAAAAGTTGTCTTCTTGTAACCTTACTCTTCCATTACTGATTCAAACTTCTTGTACCACTGTCTTGGTGTCTGTTTCAAACTATAGAGACTTTTCTTCAGTTTGCACATATACTCCTCTTTTCCTTTTGCCTTGAAACCCTCTGGCTGCTTTATGTAAATTTCTTCCTCCAAATCACCATAAAGGAAAGCAGTCTTCACATCCATCTGTTCAACCCCTAAATCAAGACTAGCTGCCAAACTGAGAACAACTAGAATGGATGACATCTTCACAACAGGAGAAAAAATTTCATCAAAATCAACACCTTTTTTTTGGCTAAATCCCTTGACAACCAATCTAGTTTTGTACCTTGGACACGGTAAATGTTCTTCTTGTTTTAGTCTATACACCTATTTGTTCTTCAAAGCTCTTTTGCTTTTCGGCAGCTTTACTAACTCAAAAGTATGATTATCATACACCTATTTGTTCTTCAAAGCTCTTTTGTTTTTCGGCAGCTTTACTAACTCAAAAGTATGATTATCATACAATGACTTCATTTCATCCTTTATGGCCTCAATCCACTCATTCTCGTGTTCATCTTCTATGGCTTCTTTAAAACTATCAGGTTCTCCCTTGTCTGTAAGTAGCACATAGTCACTAGCTGGATATTGTGTGCTAGGCCATCTATTTCTAGTAGGCTTCTGGTTTTTGTAGTCGATCATTAATATCATTATTTATCTCAGCCTGTATAGTAGCATTTTCATTTACATCAACTGCATCTGACTGGTCATTCTAAACCTCATCAATATTTTTCGGTGCTTGTGCTGGTGCTGGTGCTGGTGCTGGTGCTGGTGCTGGTATCACAGGGACTAGATCTAAGTCAATTAGGTCATAATTATACTGTGGCTCTGTTTTATCTGCCTTTTCAATATCTTGTATGTTTTGATCTTCCATGAACACAACATCACAGCTTCTGACAAGCTTCTTATTGATTGGATCATAAAACCTGTGTCCTAAATCATCCTGGCCAGATCCCTAAAATATACACTGTCTTGTTTTGACATCAAGCTGGGACCTCTCATCTTTGGGAATATGCACAAATGCCTTACATCCAGAGACACGAAGATAATCATATGAAACATCTTTGCCTATCCAGGCTCTGTTTAGCACATCTAACTTTAAAGAAACACAAGGTGTCATATTTAACACATATAGAACTGTACTCAAAGCCTTACCCCAAAATGATCTTGGCAACTTTGCTTGTGAAAGCAAACATCTGACTCTTTCTACCAATGTTCTGTTCATTCTTTCTGCCAAACCATTCAACTGAGGTGTCTTTGGAGGTGTTTTCTGATGTCGAATACCTTGTTCTCTACAATAATCATCAAATGGACCTTAGTATTCTCTTCCATTATCTGTTCGGATGCATCTTTCTACTTGTTTCTCTCTCAACTGAAGCTTAAAACACCTTGAAAACATCAAGCACTAGATCATTTGTCTTCAAACTGTAAGACAATATCTTCCTTGAATGATTATCAATGAATGTCACAAAATAAAGAGCACCACTAAGTGACCTTGTCTGTATAGGACCACAGACATCCGAGTGTACCAAATCAAGTACATTTGGCTTTCTGGAACTAAAGAATGCCTTGAAGGAAACTCTGTTTTGCTTGCCAGTTAAACAATGAGCACACTTTCTCAGATGAAAGGCATTCAATTGTATCTTCATTCTCTACTACATTAATGCTGCTTTTAGAGAGCCCTGTTTGCAACAAATACAACTTAGTGCCTTTCAGCTGTAGCCACAATCAAGACTCCTTTTGTGAGCTTCCATTTACCATTCTGGAAAGCGCTGCAGAAATTAGATTGAAGCAGATGTCAAGAACATGTTTCATATTTTTAAGAACCAACCTTGTGCCATTATTGGTTTCCAAACAAACATCGCCTATACCAACAACTTTAGTTAGGCCATTGTTCCCCATTTTTGGAACTCCAAAATCACCAGCTGTGTAAGTTGAAAAGAAATCCCTTCGTGACGTAGCATGAATAGAAGCACCACTATCAACTACTCCGCTTATCTCGTGGCATGCAATATTGACAACATCATTATCACAAACAATAAGAAGTTCATCAGCAACTGCAATCTGATCTTCATTCTTGCCTGTGTCTTTGTTCTTTTTATTTTCCTTTTTCAACTTCTGACAATATTTCTGAATATGTCCTTTTGCACCACAATGATAACATTCAACATTTGCAAATTTGTTGGATTTACTTCTAGACTTGCCTCTGTTCTTTGGATTTCGGCTTTTATTTCTTTTCCATGTCTTAGTAACTAAGATATTTGTCTGTGAAGAGGAACCCTGTGACTTCCGTCTCATCTCTTCATTCAGAACACTACTCTTAGCTAAATCCATGGAAAAAACACCATCTGGGGCCGAGTTAGACAATGACGTTCTCAACATTTCCCATGAGTTTGGCAAAGTACCTAGAAGCCATAATCTCTGTACCTCATCATCAAAGGTAATACCCATTGTGGCCAACTGATTAAGGATTCCCTGGAATGTATTCAAATGATCTGTCATTAGAGTTCCATCTTGATACCTCAAGGACATCATCTGCTTTATCAAAAATTACTTATTGTTTTCAGTTTTTTGGGCATACAACTGTTCAAGTTTATTCCATAAAGAACGTGCATGTGTCTCTGCGCTAACATGATTTAAAACATTATCATCCACCCATTGCCTGATATACCCACACACTTGTCGATGAAATAGCTTCCACTCATCTTTAGTTTTATCCGTAGGTTTCTCAGTAGAAAATACCGGTTCATGATAACCTTTTACATAAAAAAGATCTTCCATCTTTTCCTTCCAAATAGGGTAGTTTGAACTATTTAAATTAGCCATTCTATTTGTATTTGTCTCCATTGTTCACACAAGTCAAATCAGCTTAACAACCAGCTCTGATACCACTTTGATGGAGTTGAGAGGTATAACAAAAACAATTAAATCACAACGAAAGCAACTCTCTCACCCAACTTGTGTAAACATATAAGGAAACTAATAATAGAGCAAATTTTCAACGCACAAAATTTTAACGTGGAGAAAAACCTCTCTAATAAGAAGAGTAAAAAACCTCCACGAGGACCTAAATCCTCCCAAATCTTCCACTATCAAAATAATGGGCAACGCAATATATTCTCTCTAGTTTAAGAATACCAGAGGCATTCACAAGCATTAAACCTTAAGAATAAAGTTCTTGGCAAGCATAAAATACAAGAGAAGTCAAGAATAAATTTCACAAAACCAAACAGTCCTGTTCTTCTCAAATTTGCACCGTTCAGATTGAAGACCAATGTGTTTGCGAGCCACTGTCAAAATTTGAGACCGATCCAACGGTTGTTCGTCTCGCAACTGCTGTTCAAAGATTACTGCGCAAGAAACCCAAGTTCTGCACTTCCTTCGTTTTTTTTCTCTTGTTCCTGCTACTGTTCTTCCATATGATCTGTATTCTCTGCTATTTTTTGTCAAGATACAGCAAGTCTATTAAGCCCTTGGTTTGCCCTAAATGGGCTTTGAATTGGCTAAGATACATCAATAAAAATTGGGCCTAATTTATGAACAAATCAAGCTCAACACATTGGGCCGGTCTCCTCCAACATAGGAGGGACAACCCAACACATCTAGTTATGATGATGAATCAAGTATAATGTCTTACTACATGATTTCTTTTCCTTGCTTTATTTTATTTTAATTTTTAAGGAATATCGACTTTTTTTTTTAACTATGTTGGAGATATTTAACTTATATATTAAATGACAATAATAATTTCATAGGATTATAAATTTTGAATAGTTATAATATAAAATAGATTAAATTTACTATTTGGTTAACATCAAAATTAAACTGATTAATGTGCTTCGGAATATATCATAACATAATGTCTAAAATATTATTAGACAAATAAATTAAAAATTAAGAAATTTGGATTAAATAGTATATACATTACCAGTTTTGTTGTTGTTCGGTTTCGTTGCATTTTAATTGAATTTGTAATGTTTATAAGGCAGATGTTGAAAGTTGGTATTCACTTGAAATGATAATTTTTTTTATTTTATTTTTATAATATTTCGTAAAGATAAAATTTTTGAAAGTACTTTGTATGTCAATGCATTTGATTTGTAATTGCTGTAATTTATTTCTTGTCTAATATTTATTGGACCTGAAGCCTTCATTGGATGTCATATCACCTCATAAATTTGACAGTAATTGAATTTTATTTATAATAATTAAACAAAAAAAAATATTGCATTATTGTTGTAAAAATAATTAATTGATTATTGTGAGATGAAATTAAATGTACCATTCAAAAAGAAAATAAAA
>JAVXUM010000046.1:10429070-10444009 GCA_035590655.1 Pouteria glomerata
ATGTTATTTATAATTTGCTCTTTGTTTTTCACCTGTAAGTTTCATCTCGTCTACTCCTTGTTTTTTTCTGGTTACTATATATACACTTTTTATCTTATTAATGAAATCAAAATATTAGAAATTTATAATTTTGTAGTTATTATTTGTTATATTATTTAAAAATTTTAGAAATAAATAAAATTAACAAAATAATAAATAAAATATCTTACCAATTGTTTTATATATATATATATTTGTGTTCATTTTCGAAAGGAAGGCGTTAATACCAAAACAAATTTTATTAATGTCAGAGTTTCATTAATGATACCAGAACCGATTTTGTTAATGTCAGAGTTTCATTAATGATCTTTTTAATTATTGACAAAATTATCATTCTCTATTATTTAACACAACTTACATTCTCTCTCCTCTTTAATTTCACTCTTTAAATCTCCTCATTAATTATTAGAGCTTAATTAATACTTTATTTTATTATTCACAAAATTACCATATATTATTCTATGAATCTTTATTCTCTCTTTCTTATTAATTTATCTCTCCTATTCGTTCTATTCATCTTTATATCTTTTTTTTTTCTTTTTAAAAAAACATATTATTATCTCATTTCCTCTCTTCAAAAAACATATCTATCCAAAATATAATTAAGTAATAAATTTTTTAATTTAAACTTAAAAATTATCCATATGCCGTTGAATTATAAGAAAAGCTCTATTCGAAAAAACATCTTTCATTGAAATATAGTTAAATAATAAATTTCTAGTTTTAGACAAAAAATTATATATTTTATTTTTTGTCAATATAAATTTTTTAATACATTTTGTCCCTTAAAAAATAAATAGGATTTGGTTCCTAATATTTTATAGCAAACAAATCCCAAAGTTTCAATAATTATATATATTATGCATAAAAAAAGATAATATTCTTTAAAAGATTATAAAAATTTTAATGTAGACAATTTTATAATAATAATTATTTTTTAATAAAAATATTTTAATAATTTTTATTTAAAATTAATATAGTCATAATTAAACATGAGTTTAAATTTCTGATAGTATAAAATTTTCTTTCATGCAATTGTATTGAAATTTTATTAATCTAAAAAAAAAAGTTCATATTAATAAGAAACTTTCAAATATATTAGATAAAATATTATAAACAAATAGACGTATTTTTATAATTCAATTAAGCGCTATTATTTTTTGCATTTAAAACGAGAAATTTATTATTAACTATATTTTGAAAAGAGAGATTTTTTGAATGAAGTATTTTTATAATTCAATTGCACATTAATAATTTTTAAGTTTAAAAAAAATTATTATTTAACGAAATTTTGAAAAGAGATAGTTCTAAAAAAGAGAAAAAGAGAAAAGATAGAGAGATGAATAGATAAGATAAGAGTTAAAAATTAATGAGGAAGAGAGAACTAAATGGGATAGTAAAATAGAAGATGGTAATTTTGTTAATAATTAAACAAAATATTAATTGAGCTCTCATTAACAATTCGGAGACATAAATTGATTAGAGAGATTTAGAAAGAAATTAATGAAGAAGAGAGAATGTAAATTTTCATAAATAACAAAGAAGGGTGATTATGTCAATAATTAAAAAGATCATTAACGGGGATCTGATATTAACAAATTTATCACCACCCTTTTCGGAAAGCAATTAAATGCAGTTAAGCTGTATGCATGATTTTTAGTTTCTATTTCTTAGATTTTTATTTGAGGTTGAATGTGTAACTTAACATATCAGTTGTCAAGTCCTAAATTCTCGTAATTTGGAGATGTAAATTAAATTTATAAGAAATCATACATAAATATAAACCCAAACCCATCAGAACAAAAAAAATAATCAATGAAAGTTTAACACTTAAAAAAAAAAAGGATAAAGTAAACAAATCACCTCCACACTCTACTCTCGATCTCACTTTGATTCCATTAGTTTCAATTGTGAGAGTTAAATTTCTGCACTTCTGGTCAAGCAGTAATGAAATCCTTCAATCTGCTGCCTGTTAATTTCAACTGTTAATAAAAGTAAAATTGTCATTTCTCTTCCTTGTTTTCTTAAATGTTTTATACAGATCGATTTTGTATATTTTTTCTCTAATATTCATTCCATCTCACTCAAGATCGTTCTATCTTCATTGCGAAATTTGTCAAGAAAGTTAAGATCGTTCTCCCTCAATTTGGTCACACTAGTTTCAATTGTGAGCGTTAAATTCCAGCACTTCTGGTCAAATAGTAATGTAATCATTCCATCTGCTACCCATAAATTATAACCGTTAGGACAAAAGAAAATCGTCATTTCTCTTCCTTGATTTCCCAAATATCCTATTTAGATCAATTTTTTATATTTTACTCTAGTATTAGTTCCATTTCACCCAAGACTATTCTATCTTCATTGTGAAATTTGTCAAGAAAGTTAAGATAATTCTAGTAGGACTACAAGTGCTGCAATCACATTCTTACTTGCTACTTTAGCATCAAAATTCCCCTTTTTATCGGCCATGCTTTCTTCCACTACAACAAAGGCGGCAATAGACGGCCGCCGCCTTGGGCGGTCGGCAAAGGGCTCCCAGGCGGTCGTCTAAAGCATCCTCGACCGCTACCCGACCGCTTCAAAGTGGTCGATTTTGCTGGGGTCGAGAGAAGTTTTCAACGACCGCCTATGGCGGTCGGCATTCCAAAAACGACCGACAGCAAGCGGTCGGCTTTTCGTGATGGTGTAAAATTTTTTTGCTTATTGCCGACCGCCTCTAAGCGGCCGCCTATTGAATTTTGTTCGACCCCCTACACACGGTCGGCTATGAAGTGGATTGGGTGTGACTTTTGCCGACCGCCTCAAAGCGGCCGACTAATGCATGATACTTCAATTTTACAATGGTTCCCATTATTGACTGAAGTCCTTACCGGCAGAGCCAAAAAATAATAATAATCATAATCATAATTGCTGCCCCTTTCTCTAACTGCTTAAATATGTTGAGATGGCATTTAACAGTCTTTAACAATAACATGCATGCAAAATCTTCTCTCCTTGAAATATTAAAACATACTTTCACACATGCCATGTATAGGATCCAATAAGAAATCTACACAAGCTTTCTGCATTATCTATCAACAAAAACTCAGAATGAAGATGAAGGAAGTGGATGTTACTGCATTTCACGCCACAAAACCAGGGTAAATTTGGAAATCAAACAAAGCATCTGGACCTTTGTGGTACTGGTATTACATCCTTAATGATGCAACATGAATGACATACATAATTCAGCACATTATTATCTCAATAACTGAAGGCTACTCTGTTTACTTTTCTAACTTATGTGCTTCATACAACACCAAAATAAATAAAAATAAATAAGTAAACAAACAAATAAAAAACTAAAAGGAATGGAAAAAATAAACATCCTTCATGATAAAAAAATAAATAAAATGATGGATTTGTTAAAGAGTCCATGTTAGAGCCAACTTGGACCTGAAATCATTAAGTATAAACCAAGAATAACCGGCTGCAAACTGAGACAACAATTATAAAAGTAAGGAATCTAGAATAACACTTATTTAATTCTATATTTTTATTTCCTTCTTTGCAAACATCATATAGTAGTAATCAGCGTTGTCCACGGTAAGATACATACATTATATGGCAATGAATTTGACTATGAAATGAACACATTTGTAGAGCAAATAATTTTACTGATAAAGTAAGAATAACAATTGAGGCCTCACAGTTCCAAGAGACAACAGACTTTTATTAATATAGGATCCTTCTTTTCGACGCACACCAGTAGTTTTGTAGTAGTGTCAGTAAGAAATAGAAGCCAGGTGCATACTATGTGCGTGTATTTTTAATGAATTTTTTAAATCTATTTAAAATAAAATTTAAAAAGTTGCATCAAATAATAAATAAAGAATAGTTATTAGTTAAAGTTATTTAACTATATAGTAAGTAATTAAGGAACATTTAAATAAAACAAAAAAGTTATAAAAATAATGGATGGTTGAAGGGCATTTATAAAAAATAAAAAAATTAAAAACGATAAAATGGGCATGCGCTGGTGACTCTTTACAAGGACATGGAGGCTTGTGCAGGATATGGAGATATACAATTGATGTGGGAGATAATTCAACCTTCACATGCAACAAATGGTCCCAGTAGTAGAAATAGCATCATTTCTCAGTGGAGATGCTGTTTCAGAACAGCATGAAATTTGTCCACCCTTTTCTCAGGAATTGAACTTGTTCTCGACAACTTATGTGTCACTCTTTTGGTTTCAATTAGAGGTCTAGTATTGGTTCTCTATGTGAGAAACAGCAGGAGAAATGCACCTATGTTGTCATATAAAATACCAGTTAATAGATTTCTTTGAGTCATCTTTTTAATCCAGCACACTCCACTCAAATGGTTCACTAGTTTCAATTTGGAAACACTTGGCGTGTTTCCTATGAACTAATTAGCCAATTCAAGTTTTATCCAGATTAAATATAATAACCAAGCTGGCAACTCTAAATTTATACCTGTTTACTTCCTAGACATCAACTAATGCCACGTTTTAGAGCATGAATTTGTATACAAAAAGAAAAAATAAAGGAAAATAATACGAAATTAAAATGAAAAAAACATATAAAACCAAATATTCAGAAACACTTAACAGTCTTGTATTTTACCACCAATATTAATTCCAAACTTACTTTAAACCATACATTCAATTGTGCCCCTTGTATTTTACTACTTGCTGCTAACCACATGATTTGAAACTTTCACAGTATGCTTCAAAGTCAAGCAAATATATTTAAAACACACAAACACACACACACACTACAACAGAAAAGGAACAACCAATCTTGTAATAAGCTTAATCAAGACATTCCAAAAATTTAAATTAAAAAAAAAAAAAAAAAGAAGAAAGAAGAAGAAGAATAGAGCATGTTTGATGTGTTTCCTACTAGCTCTCTCTTGATTGAATGCCAGAATTGTTTCAAATCCCTTATTATTCACAGGCACCAAATCCATTGTCGTGAGGATACTAACTTCAAATATGAAAATGATCAGTTCTGTATATACTAAAAAAATGAACTAGGCACATTAATCCAAGAAGCAATCTACTAGCATTGCAATGAAACAAACCAGATATAAGCTTCAATTGAAAGTAGGTATTTACATGAGACAACGTAGCTTACATTGTATGCAAAGCAATGTACACGATAGAATTGGCATATTGCCTAAGAAGGAGCAATAATGTATTGAAATAAATGAAATAAGGCTGTACGGTGTGGATTATACCATTGCGATATTGATAAACCCACCAAATACATCCAGTGGAAGAACGATTGGCAGATATAGAATTTGTTAAAAGCAAAGGAAAGGAAATGAAACTAGTTATACATGTAAATTTCACACTAAGATGAATGTGCATTTCACACTAAGATGAACTCTTTCGAAACTTTTCTATTTGTTTTCTACGGTCTTCTCTTCTAAGGGAACAAAGTGATTACAATTTGCAATCCATTTTCATTTTTCACCCTTTCAATCTACAGATCAAAAATCCAAACATAGCATCATAGATCAGACTATCATCACTCGGGGATAAATAAAATGACCCCATAGATTGCATTCACCCACTTAGCCCCAAGTAATTGAATCTATGGTGCAGCTGAAGTGCAATATGACATTATCATCATGAATTTGACTACTAAACTAAGCTATATGTACAAAGGAATAACCAAACAAAGTTATATGTACAATGGAATAACCAAACTAAGTTACATGTGCCGAACAAGAAATGCAGCTCCAAAAGCACCTTTCCCAAAAAATCTGCTCTATCACTTCATCATCTTCCATCTTTGATCTTACTTGATCACTTGCAATCTCCATAATCACCCTCAAAGCTCAAAGAGAAGCACACAGAAAAGTAGTAGAGCACCAGGCAAAAAGCTTACCGAAGCTAAACCCATCAATTGGGCAGTCCAATCAGAAATGACAACTTTGGCTCAGTTTGGGTATAAAATTTAAATACCCATCTAGTGCGAGGTTGAAGGCAGCGAGTGTACTATACCTTACCCGAACACCTGTCTATTACCTGACTACCCACCCCACATTTCAAGGATACAGGAGATGCAAAACACGGCCCGCCCAACTAGCTCTATTAACATCCCTAATCACAAGAGACTCACTAGTACAAAAGAATTTATCCAAGGACAAAGCAACAAAGATTTTTTAACCACTTTATTTTTCCATACAATGAGTAGAGATTGAAGCATAAATTGTAATGAATCTAATAATCCAATGTGTACAAACATGAATTGACATTATTGCACATGATCAACCTAATTAAACAAATAGATATTTGCGCTGACCAAATCATAATGAAAGACTATATAGATACACAACTGATGGTAAAAAAGTGCTAATTCATAATTGAAAGTCAAGTCATTGAAAAACAAAGTTGAAGCATGGACAGCAGTGGTAGTTTTCACAAAGAGCTTACTAAAAAGATTAAGAAAGTTGAGACAAAAACCAAAAAAGAAAGACACCTTCATAGAATCTCACAGATCACATGAATTGAAATAACAAACAAATGATGTAGGAAAATGAATTCACCATTCAAACTGTAAAACAAGCTAGTCAACTGAACACAAAAACAGATCATATGAACCAATATTGATATATCAACTGTGTTCAAGAGAAGCTGTGTAAAAGAATATTTCAGGGAACCCTTTTTTTTTCTGGTGAAGTATTTAAAGGAACCAGATAATCGTCGATCTATCAAAGGTTTGGTTGGTTAGAGACTAGAGGTAGTCCACCAGCTATGGCTACCATTAACATCACGAGAAGATATTAGCAGCAAAAAGAATGCCTTTCCAGCTATTCCAATAAATATTATTATTTATCAAAAACAAAGTAAAATAAAGAATGCCTTTCCAGAGCAATAGTTCACAAGACAACTTCAGCCAGTAAAGCAAACACAATTGACCAGTGGGGGGAAGATAATCTTCATTGTCACCTGATTTTCTAGGATTCTTGTTTGGGACCTCCCAATTACTGAATCTAAATTATTTCCATTGGTGTAACTATAAAGAAGCAAATATAAGTCATTTCTTGTATGGGACTAGATTCATCACATAACATGTAGACTAATCTATAAACAAGAAAGTAATAGTTGCAGTCTGGGAACCATTTTATGGGTACCAACTCGAGAGATTTCTGTTCAAATGCTTCATCTATTAAGATAAATCTAATATTCTAATCAACACAAATGCTTTCAGTTGATAGGGATGTCATCAAAACACTGTAGGTAGGAGTAGTTAACAAATCAGGTCAGTTTCAATCCACTGGGGTGACAGCACGATCACTGGGCCATTGACAGATTTTAGGCCACTGATCAATGGCTCCCATCTTTTGGATAAGCAAGACTTAAAAACACCTTTCCAAATAAAAATTATCACTGTTTCTGAAACAGTGATATCATTATTACAACATGCAGGTTCGTCAAACTTCAGTAGGAAGCACTATGTTTTTCAAACCGAAGTCTCAGAAAAATGAAGAAAACTATCAGTAATTATGACTAAAGCACCCAGATAGCCATTCTTAGAAGTCATATACAGCGTATTGTTTCAGGGAAAAGAACAAAGTCAGGAACATGCATGGACAGGAACATGGTCGAAAATGGATTTAATAGCGTCATACAAAGAACTAGGACATCATCCCTAAGTAGCTGAACTTTACAGTATATGTTTATGTGTTTAGATGTAATGGGTGATTTTAGGTCCTATGAATTCAAGGAATTAAGCAAGATCAGCTGGGATGTTAGTGGATAAATAGGATTACCTTTTAGGTCCATGGAATAATTATAGTATCCATTCCCTACATTCAAAAGTCACTGATCATCCCTATTAAGAAAAAGTCAAGAGTTTTTAGAGTATCAACATACTGTTTTCAGATAAGTGATAACATAGAAATAAGGAAAGTGAACACATACAAAAGAAATTCTCACCAAGAAAGAAATCCCAATTTATGGAATTTCATATCTGGTAAATCCCAAACCTTACCAAGGAAATGGACAAAAAGGTATGAAATACTGCTCTTTAAAGGATTTGCGAGAGAAAGAGAGTTACAATAACCAAAACGGCAGTGATTGAATTATTGAGAGCAGGAAAATAGAAAAACATTACAACAAAAAGTTTGATCTTGATAGAAGCAATATACAATCTCTTTGTGTCCTAGAGAGTGGCTCTTTTCAAAGGACTGACTAAACTCAACCCCAAAGACGGAAAAACAAGTTACCTAATTTACACAGGATCACACGCTAAACTCAAAACTGAAAGGATAATAATCAATTCACTTGAAAAAGGTTTGTTCACTTAATAGCCTAGTTACGCCAAAATTCACAAGTCAAGCAGAGTCCAATTGGCTAATGGCTCACTCAATAGAATTTGTAATTCTAAGAATCTAGAGTTCACTTTAACCGCACAAAGTTGTAATTTATCTCATTTGAACAGCAATTTTCATCCACATTTGAACTTCTAATGTTAGTAAAACAAGCATTGATAATCGAAGTACATAAAGCACCTGATATGTACAGAACCAGGCTGAACTTTTTATCAATAAATTGAAATTTATTTTTTTTTTTAAATTATCAAAAAGATGCCCTTCAATTACAATAATTTTTAAATCCCTCTCTTATTTATCCAGACTTCCAACGAATGACAAAAAGGAGAAAAAAAAAAAAAGAAAAAAGGTCAGTTTCAGTCCACTAGGATGACACTAGGTGCACTGGGCCATTGACATATTTTAGGCCACTGATCAATGCCTTCCATATTTTGGATAAGCAAAACTTAACACATTTCCAAGTAAAGATTATCACTGTTTCTGAAACAATGATATCATTAATACAACATGCAAGTGCATCAAACTTTAGGAGGAAGCAAAGTCTCAGAAAAATGAAGAAAACCATCAGTGATTATGACTAAAGCACCAAGAGAGCCATTCTTAGAAGTCATATACAGCATATTGTTTCAGGAAAAAAAAAAAAAAAAGGGAAGAAAGAAAGAGAGAAAAAGAACAAATTCAGGAAGATGCATGGACAGGAACGTGGATGAAAATGGATTTAATGGTGTCATCCAAAGAACTAGGACATCATCCCTAAGTAGCTGAACTTGATGGTATGTGTTTATGTGTTTAGATGTAATGGGTGATTTGAGGTCCTAAGTTGAAAGCAAGAAACTAAGCTAATGCAACAGGGTAGTCATCAATAATCCTTGCTGGCATGTTCATACTCAGGTGGAAATTGATTTTTATCTCAAGAATACAGTCATCCCTTTCTAAAACTCTAAAGATGAATGCCAATATCTTACTTTTGAACAGCTGTAGGTATTACTAATAAAGGCAGTTTTCAAGTAGGTGAATTCGAAATGTTCTCTTTGTAAATAATAATCATAACAATAATGAAAGATTATCAAACATTATGAAAAATTTGTGAACCAAATATAAATGCAACAACCATCAGAGGCATTTCAGAACAATATTACTGATAAGATAGTATAAAAGTGAAACAAATAAATACCTTAAGTATCAATATCCCATTACCATCCGTAACTTATCAAACATATATAATATATATTACCCTCGTTCAAAATTAATCAGATAATTAACTTGGTTTAGAACTTAAATAAACCTGAAGGAAGCTAACACCATAAAGATCTAAGGCCCGCAAATTAAAATATTAATTGTGCATGCTGAAATTGATTAAGTAGCAATTTATTGATGAAAAATATGATAATATACTGGGTAAAAAAAACAAATCAGTCGCTATATAGCATAGAGTATGCTTACAGACATGACACACAGAACAAAATCATAAAGTATTGTGAACAGAAACATACCTAAACATATCTAAAATTGTTTGGTGCCCAAGAAAATTGAAGGTACAGGCCACTCATTGTGAACTTGCTCTGGGGAAAACCAGGTAAAATATCTAAGCCATGATACCACACGATATATTTTGAACATAGAGAATATATTTCATAATCCTCCCTCATATGTTCTTCGTGAAGAAACCTCAGAATTCTCTCTTCCCAGTGACAAAACCAACTACGCCAAGCAAGGTGCTTGGAGATAATATCTTTGCCAATTACCAACTAGTTGCAGGGAAACCCCAAGTCACTTAATTCATACCCACACCCAAAAAATCCTTGACATGATTCAGCAAATGCTTGGAAGCCGACAAATAAAAGAGTGAACGCAAGAAAAAGCACAATAGTAACAAATAAATCTCAGAAGCCACTGCTGGAAGAAACGTTGCCTGGTCTACGAGCCTCAACTGCTCCAGTACTAGTTTTGCTAATAATTCCCTTCCCAAAATACTGAGCAATCACTGAAAACCCATCTTTTGAATTCTTTACTTGCTGGAAGAACTGATCCTGGTCTTTGGAATTCTGCTCCAAACTTCTCTTCATTTCCAAAACTGATCTGTACTCGGGAGCACATTCAGGGCATTCTTTCTCATTGTCACCAAGGCAACGTTGATGGAATGAGTGCATGCACATAAAGTGAACAGCAGGGAGATCAAGGGTGAAAGTGCAAGCAGTGCACTTGCTAAGCTGGAAGATTCTGGCATTTGTCCTCAGATCATGAATTTCCTTTCTCATTGCCAATGTTTCATCCTGCACATGTCAACGAAAAGTCGGATAATTCTGTTTCTTTATTTAATCATTTCAACTAGGGATACGAATCATAGGATCTGATATTTGCGAGTCCAGTGACTAATTTTCATCAAAACAGAACTTCAACTATTTTGATTTTATCCATTTCAAGGACCAAGGAAAACCAAGAGAAAAAATTATCAGTTTTATTGACAAGTCAGTGCTGAGATATGTATCCGGTAACAAACCTAAAGGGCATGGAGCAGGAAAAAGAAGTTAGATCCAAGATTTTACACAACCACACGCAATTCTATCTTCATTTATGGTCTCGTATGAGCATTGTTGGATATGAAACCACTTGGTGTAACGATTCGTGCTAATTCACACCACAGCACCACTAGATATTTTCATGTGATGTGATGGTGTGCAAGAGGTTATGTATTCATAGAAATTTTAGGTCTCTAAGCATCAATTTATCATTGATAACCTTCACTCAACGTAATGCAAAGGCCATAGAACATAAGAGTGGATTTATTTTGACTTGACCATGAAATAATCAAACACAAACCTGATACTTCTCAATAGCCTGCCTGTCCCGCTCAATTAGCTTTGATTCCTGTTCCAGTTTTCTAGCAATATAATCCTTAATGACAGAGAGCGTAAGGCATGGATTTCTAGATAGGATCTGAAGAACAATAACAGGAGGCAAGATATCATCTCTCTCAATGTAAGTCAACACTTCCTTGACTTCTTTTGAACAATCTTCTCCAAGTTCACCAAAGTACTTCAATACATCTGCCCATAGGGATGAATCACCTCCCTTGCCTGAATCCCCCAGCCTCTTGCAGCATGCAATCAAACCCTCATGGTCATGGGCCTGCATGTAACAAGCAATCACCTCTTTGTAGAGTTTCATCTTCTCATACAGGTATAAAAGCCCTTCTTTAAATGCATTCATTTCACAAAGAATTATAGCAAGGTCAACATCATACAGCGGATGCTCCAGGTCTGATGGCCATGCAGCCTTAAGCAAGTGCAGCCCCTTCCGAAGTCTTTCCTGACGGTCCTTTTCCTTATTTGAATCTTTGTGCTCCACGCTTGACTTGCCATTAGACCTGGCTTTTGACACTACAGCTGCTACTGATGGCCTATCCCCTCTGAAATTGCCATCATCACCAATGTTAGATTGTGAGATTGATGGGAAATTCAAGTCATTAGACAAGTACAACTCCAAGAGTGTGTTGTGAATTTCCACTTGAGCTTGTGAATCCTTCACTTTATTGGTATATTTCTCAAGAAAATCCATAAGTGATTCTGGATGATGAATAAATATGTTGAGAAAATCAACAGGGGATGGCACCATGGACATGTATCTACCATGTGAGGTAACTTTCTTGGCTGGTTCTCCTTCCTCCGTGCAAAGTCTCATGAGTATTTCAATAGTTTCGACCGGCTTGTGCTCTATAAGAATTTTTCCATATTCTTTTACTGTCACGCCTGCTTGACTTGGCTCAAGGCCAGAAATATATAGCAAGGCTTCTTCGTAACTACCCAGGTCTTCAAGTAAGATCTTTAAGTACCATTCGTGCCTCCCAGCCTTCTTTGCTACATACATTGCATGCTCATGATAACTGGCAGCTCGGCAGACCCTTATTGCAGTTTCAACATCAAATTTATGCTCCCCAATGCCATCCTCACTTTTTATGAACACATTAAGCTTTTCCACATCTTTCAACTTAGTGTAGCAATTTAACAGAAGGGTTGTATGATCTTTTGAAGCCAGCCCCTTTTCATGTAATTTTTCCAAGTAGTTTGTAAGATTGTAGATTCTTTGAGCATCTAAGAACTTCTGTATCACATATGAAGGCTCAAGGTGACCAATGGTGTTGATATACTGAGCCATAGCCTCATCATAGTCTTGTTTGCTGTATAAATGATCCCCATACTTCCTCAGCACTTCAGCTGTTGCGGCAGCATCAGCCTGCTGAGTTTGAACAAGATTTATAGCTACCGTATAAAGATTCTTCCTAAAAAGCATATCCAACTTGCTTTCCATATCCTTCTCCCCAATACAAAACGCCGATTTGTCTTCCATTATAAGTATTATGTTGCCCCATTCACAAAGCATCTGAGTGACTTCCTTAATAACCAAACTGTGGGCAATTAATCGATTCTTCAGGTCATAAATGTTGAAAGTATTCTTCCCACTTCTATGATCAGCAATAACACATAAAAGATATCCACGAAACCAGCCAAGGAATTTCTTCTCTCCCTCAAAGGCCCAACAAGGACCGCGACCATCAATTTCATAGAAATATACAGCCTCATCTCGCCCAATGATAAGCTCCTGATACAAGCATCATAAACCATTACAATAAACACATAACAAGATATTTTCTATCTCAATTATAATTTAAAAAAAAAAAAAGTGGCCACCAACAACTGCATACCGAGCGATCACTCATTGCAACACCATTAGCTTTGCACCCAATCTGATCTAGTGTATGCCGACTATATGGCTCAGCATGCAAATTAAACAAGCTCACTGAAGTTGGTGTAACAGCAAATAATTGAGTTGCTTGACCATCCACTCGAAACCCCATGCCCGTTATAGAAGACTGACTTTTGTCTAGATGATTATCCACCTGAAGCTTAAAGCGCTTGATACGCTCACGTGCAATGTCCCCTTTGATTCCATAAATGCAACCATTGTCTAATCCAATTGCTATAAGCAATATTGGAGGTGCTTCCTCCAGAACTAAAAAAGATGTAATCTGCAGAATAACAAATTTGCTAGATTCATTAAAAGGTAGAGCGGAAGCGAATCGCATATCAAGTATTGCACAAATCAATTTCCATGAACAAGCTTGCAACTTTACATGAGAGATCAAAATATAACTAGAAGCAAGATAATACCTTTGCTTCAGGATACTGATTAGTGAATATCCTCAATATCTGAACACATTCAGGAGTTGATGTGCTTGTACCCTCTGGCTCCATCTTATCAAGGTCAAAAACCTTCAGGCACACGGCCGAAATCTGTGGAGATACTTGCTCGTCTTCCCCAACAGTTACAAGAAAGTTACGTTGCTGATTCATCCATAAATAAACATACACATGCGTCAATTTTCCATCGGAAAAAACCCTAGATCTCCCCGACACCCAGATTCAGTTCGAATTAAAACCCTAAAATATTTCTTCATTGTGATTAAAAAAAAAAACCCAATTCGTTCCAAAATTAACATAAGCGACATTCGGTAGTAATTTGAACGAGAATGGACTGGTTAAAGAAGTGGAGATCAAACCTTGAGCTGCTGGAGGAAGAGGACCAAGGAAGAGTGAGCTTGGAAGCCGTAGTTGAACTTCAAGCCCCGATCGAGCAGGCTGACGGTGCCGTCGTCGCAACCGACCGCGATCTTCCCCCTCCCGCTCGAACAGCAGGTGATATTCCCGGCTACGTCGTCGGGGATCGAGCATTTTCCAGCGAATTTCTCCTCAAAGAACTCGAATTTCCTCCACTGATACATTTCTCCCGCAAATTCTATGTATGTGATTATATATATCTATTGATTACATAAATAAAACACATTACATCCGTATGATTTTTCTAGCCGTAGGACGAACCCTGGGAGTAGCTATTTGGTTTACAGAGAAGGGATATGCGAAAATTTGATATTATTTTTTTTGTTTGCTTTTTTTTTTTAAGTTTTGTTTAATTTGTAATTTTTTTTAATTTATAAAAGATTTTTAAAATTATTAATTTTTTATTTTACTACAACTTATAAATTTATAATTTATTTTATTTTATTTTATTTTTTATTTAAATTCTAATCACTTAACGCACCATTGTAATATTTACAGTAAATTTTTCAAGAGCTCAATAAAAAGAGACAAATATAATCATAAAATTTTAAAAATGAAAGAATCGGAATATATTGAGTGTGTTTAAAGTTGTATAAAATAAAAAGTTAATATTTTAAATTTTGTATAGTGAGTATAAAATTTAAAAATTAATATTTTATTTTTTATGATATAAATAAAGAGATAATATTCTATAATTTCGTAATTTATTTTTATAAAGATTTATTAAGATTTATAAAATTTGTAAGATTTTATTTTATTTTATTGTAAGGCAAACGTAACCATTAACCCGATCGCCCCATCTCCTGCGTTCTACCTTTTTCGAGCCAACATGGTAGAGAAATTGTTTATGAGATGGATTTCACCATAAATTTAGATTTTTCTTTTTTTTTTTTTTTCTAAAACTTCCATTTATATGTATATGTTTAAGCATAGCCT
>JAVXUM010000046.1:10464367-10477931 GCA_035590655.1 Pouteria glomerata
ATAATAATATAATCAAACTCATTTTAAATATTTTATTTTCTCAAAAATAATACAAAAATATACCAAAATAAATACCGGGTGTTACATCATGTGCATTGGGGCTGGGTTGGTTCATCCGGTTGATGTGATGTGCTTTGGTTGGCCGAGAGTGTCATTTTGTGATGTGACGTGTCTAGGCACATGTCATGTATATTGAGGGGATTAATATCTTCATAAAATGAATAAATTGAGTTTTGAAAAACACCGGATGATTCCTAGTTGATATATATGACCAGAGTTTAGTCATGTGGAGTTGGAACGTTAATATTAAGAAATACAGATTATGAGATTTCTCTAGACTGCAGTCGGATACCTGCTTTGGATAAACAGATACCTGCCTGGGATAGGCGGATGCCCGACTAGAGGTGTAACTCGGTTCTCTAGCGGAAAGGTCAAAGGGTGTAAATCGAAACCCTTGAGTCTTACACCTGTAGGGGAGTAACTCGATTCTTCACATAGTATATTCATATGAGATATATGCGTTTCCCGTTAGCACTAAAAACGGTGTGGTTGGCGACCCCGCACGCTTGGCTAAGTATCACTCGTTCCAGGATAAGGTTGTGGGTAAATGGAGAAAACTGCATGGCCACTACATTTCATTTCATTACATAGCATGAGATATGCATGTTTAAGTTATGTTGTTGTGTATATATTATGTGTTATATGTGTTCAATAGTGTACACTTGCACTGTCCTACCTACTAGGCTAATTAGCTCATCTCATCCACTTTACAGGTGATCCAACGAGGTCGGGAAGTGAACACCCAGAATTGAGTTGACCACTAGATTGACTTAGAAAATCTCTTACATTTTATGAAATTATTGTATCTTATTTGTGAGACCCGGGTTGTAGGTCCCAATACTTATGAGATTTAAGATTGTATAATTATGTATTTTTGTTGTTTTTATTTAATATGGGAATAACGGACGATTGTTAGGTGTTCTGATTGTACTATTGCTATATAACTTGACTTTAGTACAGGTTTTTATTTATTTTTATTAGTTCTTATATTCTCAAGCCGTTCGTTCCGGACAAATATGTTAGGGGCGTGACAACCACTTGTTGGGAATTTATGCTTCCTAAGTTCACCCCCTTAGGATCTTCCTTTGATAAAATATCAAGAAGATTAGAAAAATAATAACAACACAAAAATTTACGTAAATAACTCCCATATCGGGAAAAATAACGAGCACTCGATAAGAAAATCTACTTTGTAAAAAATTTTTACTAAATATAATTTTTTCTCACATCCAATATTCCAATACACACAAAACAATTCCCCCACCAAACTTTAACTCTCACGTCATAGCAAAAAAGAAAAAAAAAAAAATTAACTAAAGTGCAAATTCATTATCCAAAATTTTAATTGATGTATCTTTTTCAATTAAAAGGAACTTTTAATTCATTTATATTCTTAGAAAACTTTCCTTATCGTGTAAGCAAACCGATATGGGACTTCCAGAGGAGCAACCGTATATTAACACAAAAAAAATAAAAAAACAAAAACAAATCCCTAAAATGTGTATTTGTTGAATGAAGGATTGTCTCGACCGACTTGGAGGAAGAAAAACAAAAGAATAAGGGCAATCAACGTCTCCTACTGCTTCTGATCTGAGCCACAGGGCAACCACAAAATTATTTAACAGTACATGAGAATTTTCAGCATTAACTTTGGTGTATTGATCGGAGAGACGTCATTTAACAGCATATGAGAATGGTTTTAGCAATAACTATGGGCTATGTTCGTTTAGGGAATTGAATGATGAGCGATAAATAATATCATAGAATAATATATAAAATTAAATAAAAGATGGGATTAATATTTTATGTGATATTATTTTTTTAATATTTGGTTAGTAAAATATAAAGTGGGATAAAAGATATGATTTGATAAGTGTTGTGAAAAAAATAATTTTAAATTTTTAAATCTTAACAAGAAATAAATTTAAAAGTGAGATATTAATAATATCACCACCTCCACGGGATAAGCCATCCGCCACTTACCGGACCACAAATCCCATCTAATTTGTCATTCATAATTCAAAAAGCACAATAAATACTAATTTTGTGGGACCTATGGATTGGGAATTTTAATCCCATGGCTTCATCCAATAAACAAATGCAAATTAGGGAGAAGTCGCAAGTAGAAAGGAATAATTAATAAATAAAATTCATGTTCGGTTTCCGGAGGTCAACTGCAAATAATAAATAATAAAAATTACTATTAATTGTACGCATTTCAGACTTCTTTCCATGAATCTCGTGCTAATTGCTTGATCTTTCAGTTTTGAGCCCGTGCATAATATAACCATTTGAATGGACAATAACCTACCACTTACCACTATATTTTAATCATCGTTTTCTTCATTAGTTGAGTGATCAATTCTTGCGTGCGTTGTCAGATTCCGTGATTAAATAGAATATTGAGTGTTATATTATAATTATTTAAAAAGTTTAAGTCTTTGTTTAATTAGATTCGGGAGAGTACTCTTGACGTAATTAAGAAGTGAAGGTTATATTAGGAAAAGATTAAATAAGGCGTTTTGCAGCCGAGTGCAACCCACTGGCCAAGTTAAAAAAATTTTTTAAATGCGGCGTAAATTTTTTTTAATATTTTAAATAAATTTTGTTCTAATTGTGAAATTTTTTTTTTAAGTCTGGCATAGAAGTTTTCTTAGCAATCTAAATAAAATTTTTTCTAAATGTAAATTTATTTTTTTTTTTTTTTAGCTAAGTGATGAATTTTTTTTATATGTATACATATATATAAATAAGCTGAAAAATTTGAAGTGGGACTGACAACTACCCTTGACCTCGGGCTCTGCCCCTGCTGCAACCCCACCAAAAAATAAATTAAAAAAAAAAAAATCTATGTGGGTGTGTCTTACAAGGCTACGAAATTAATCTCATAGCTTTGACTTTGTGGTGTTTTCATTTAATGGGTATTAAATACTCTCCGTCTTACAAAAATAAGCTTATTTAATTTTATTTTTACCCAAATTAAAAAGGAATGTATATTTATAATTAAATTAAAAACTTTTGTTCGTTTTTCTTAATATTGCCTTTCATTAGTACTAGGTGACTCATGTAAATATATTAAACTAAATTTTAATGCAAGGTGCAAGGCTCTGCCCAATCAAAGTTGCAAAGTTGACCAACGCGGAAAATAAACTATTATAGTAGTTCGAGACCATCACTATTAATACGATATTATCCATTTTCGAGATCCACGCTCACGTAAACGGAACACAACACCCGAGCGCCGCAGCCACCTGACCCGTCATGGTTTTGTTCTTGGCGAAGGTTACCACAGTGCCCCCAAAATGCGTCGCACTAGGGAGAGGTATCCCCACCCTTTATTAGACGTGGTTCGTTCTCCTCCCCAACCGATGTAAGATCGTTACCATCCACCCCCCTTTAGGGCCCAGCGTCCTCGCTAGTACACCGATTCGACACCGGCTCTAATACTATATTGTCATGCCCCTAACATAAATTATCCGGGATTGACAGTATGGGAAAATAAGGACTAATAAAAACAAATAAAACATATACCAAGGTCAAGATATAATACATTAATATCCATCAGGGCACTACATTCGTCCCAAACTCCCATATTAAATAAATATACAACATACATCATCATAACCAATGGGACCCACAACCCGGGTCGCACAAATAAGAGACAACAATCTCATAAAATATAAAATAATCTCTAAGTCATCCAGTAGTCAACTCAAATCGGGATGCTCACTACCTTGCCTCCTTGTATCACTTGCAATATGGATGGGGTGAGCTAACTAGCCCAGTAGATAGGACAATACCAGTGTGCACCAGTATACATATATAACACATCATATATACACAACGGCATAATATAAATATGCATCTCTCATGTAATGTAATAAAATGAAATGTCATGGCCATGCATCTTGTTTCTCCATCTACTCCCAACCTTATCCTGAGACGGGTGACACTTAGTAAGATAGACAAAAAATAGTTAACGCCTTCCATGTAAACCTCTTTAGAAAATTCCTATAAGGCCTTTTTGTGCACACGTAAACACATTTGAATATATTTATAAAAATACTAAAAGTTGTTGGGAAAGTTCACAAAATAGATCAAAGAAATTTTACTTCACCTATGTCCAAATATATAAATCTATCACCTAAAACTTATAAATTTAAATGAACTAAAATTCATCTTTTCAAATAAATCTTCAAGTCTGTGTCATGAGATGAATTAAGTCATAAAATCGAAACAATGCTTGTGCGCGTGTGAGATTATGACTTATCAAACATATATGCTCCCCTCAAACAAATCATAAGATCAAAAGATTAAATTTGATACACCAAATGAATTGAGAGCCAATTTTCTTCATTTTTTTTAATTCCTTCCTTTATATATATATATATCATTTTCAAGGTTTTAGCAGCTTTCACATTTTTATGGGCAGGTAGCTTTTCCCTTAAGGGGCTTCTCTCTAATCCCACCAGTAACCCTTTCCAAGACAGGATATGTTTTTTTTTTTCATATGAAGGCTTCTCAACATTTTTAACTATTACAGTGTAGATTGATTTCGAAATGTCAAAGTGAAAAGTACAATAGGTATAGTGAATGTCATTTTCATTTTTCCCATAACAGGTTCCCACTATTTAAACTACAAAATATAAAATTGTAACATTAGTTTAAAACAATGTGGAAGGGCAGAAAAATTCATGATATCTGCAAGTTGTTACAATGAATACAAATGGCAGATTTTTCCTCTTGCTTAGTAAAGTAAAATAACAAAATCATCAAAAACAACTTTTGCATAAGCAGCCATAGAAAAAGATTGGCATAAACAATCAACCCAACCACCATCAACTGTCATTCTATGTTTTCATGCAGAACAAGAGAAATTAAAGTAAGAAAAAAAAAATACTAAGCATTGGCAACTCCCAATTCAATCGGGCTCCTGGAAAATCGAACATAAATTACCCAAAATCAAATCATGCAAAATTTGCAATAAACCTTCACATTGGATAAAAAATGCATAAACCATGCAAAATACCTGCACGGGAGTGTCGGCGGTAGGCGATTTCGTTTTGCAACCCACGGCTAAAGGCAGGCTCGACTCGGATGATACCTGAAGACAGAGAGATGCCACGGTTATATATATATTTATACGTATATACATTGTCTTAGGGAGCACAGCAGAAAATAGTAGAAGAGAACATACCTGTGATGCAATCAGCGAGAGGCGTCGGCGATGGCGACGGCGACGAGGACAGTGTACCTCACCGGAAGAGAGAGAGAGAGAGAGGAGATGTAGAGAGAGAAAACTTTCAGAATTGAGAGAGGCGCGCAGCAGGCTTCGTGTATGTATATAGGGGCAAGAAAACGCTAGTTGATGTAGCGTTTTTAGAAAGCACTAGTTCTCATAGCGTTTTGAGGAAGTGCTATTTCTGATAGCGTTTTGAAGAGTTGCTGTACCCAGTAGCACTTTCACCATATCGGGGTCAAAATTGCTATCCTTAATAGCGTTTTCTATGCTTTTTAAAACGCTAGTTCATCTAGCGCTTTCATTAACGGCAAATTCCCAATTATTTTCACCCGGACTGTCAATGCCATATATTTTTGTAATATAACCGTAGAACAGAAAAAAAATTCCACCATCTCTTTCTCTCACTTTTACCTTCTTGTTTTCCTCTAGATGCCCCTTCCAACAAAAACAACTGCAACCCATTTTCTCTTTCACTTTAATGACCTAAATCACTTAAAATGCAAAAAGAATTAATCAAATAAATAGGTTCTTCAAACGAGAGCACAACAACTCATCGATCAAGGCAATCGGGGTTCTGATCGTTTAATTGGAAAAATACCAAAAGCTTGCTTTGCAACCTAATCTTGATCTAACCATGGCCTAAGTGATCTTCCAAGTCACAAAGTTCACGCCTTACCGAGTGGATTTGTGGTTTGAAGATCGTTGCAAGTGAAGATCTTGTAGGCCTCGAGGTAGTTCACGATGTACCAAGGAGCAACGATAGATTTAGAAAACAAATGTTCATCAATGGATTGCTAAGCTTGAGGAGCATTCGCAAACCCTCATTATCAAATCAACCATCACAAACCCTAAATTTCTTAATCCCAATTTTAAAGTTTTTAAAATTGAATTGGAAAACAAACGAAACCCATTATGGTGCTCTCTTCATCTATCTCTCTATCTATTCATCCAAATGCCAAATTTAGGAGCCCTATTTTAATTTCGGAAGAATAATAATGATAAATCTGAAGCTGTCAAAAGCTCACGTGTTGACGGCTTCGTCATTGGCAGTGCTTGTAAGGTTAAAGACAAGTATGGGACTCCACGAATGCAGATCTCTGGTTTATGAAGATAGAGAATTTTCTTTTCTTTTTTTAGTTTTGATTTTTTTTTTTTTTTTTTTTTTTTTTTTTTTTTTTGGGGGTATATTTGTCCATTATGTAAAAAATTTAGTTGACTTGGTTGACTCCCTTAAAAGTTTAATGCCCCGAACCAACAAATGGAGTTAAGTGTGACAAACATTTGGGTTTAGGAGAAGTAACTGTTAGGTTCAACAGATTGAAGAAGATCCCTAAATTATGCCTAATGTTCAAATGAGGTAAGTGTAATTTACCGTATATTTTTATCTAAATTATTATTGTTATAAAAATTAAAATTAAGTATAATTTTCTTTTTACCCCTTGTACTTAAATTGAAAATCACTTACACCCCTAAATTTTAAAAATCGACCTTTGTATCATTTGTATATTGAGCTAAGGTGAAATTGTAAATAGTATTAAATTTTTAAGTGAGAATACAAAAATACCCATTAATAACTAAATAGAATTAGGGGTGTAAGTGTAGGTAATATAAAGTTAGGGGGTATAAATGTAATTTTTAAACTTACTTAGAGTCAAAACTATTATGTTTGATGGCTTTTTTTAACGTTTTCACTTTAATCCAAAGTACAAGGGATGTAAAGGTAGATTTTTTAAATGTAAGGGGTGCAACTGATTTTTATCTTAAGTATAGGGGAGTAAAATGACAATTATCTTTTCAAATTATTTGTAAATTTAGTTATTGTGTATAATTGCTTGTGAAATTCTATTTTATTAATGTTATACTTGTAAGTTTAACACAACTTTATTATTATAATTGAAAGAATGTCTAATAGAAAATATGAAAATGGGTTTGAAAATATGAAGAAAAAGAAAAAAAAAATTGAAAAGTTGATTAAATCTCAACACGAAGCTCTTGATAAATTTATTGCTAGTGATAAAAAAAAATGTCACTTCATCTTCAACAGAACAAAAAATGAAAGAACAATCATTAGTTGCTAATGAATTAGAAAATAACGTTAAAATAATAAAAGAACATAATGTAGATGATATTTGTAACACTTTTGATAATGAACATAAAGAAAAGTCAATTGAACTTGAGGTAGTTAAAGGAAATATAGAACTTAATGATACTTCTAATTTAATTTCAATAACTATTTATGATCCGGACAATGAAAAAATATTGATAACAAGTTTACATATCTATTAGTTGAAAATGGTCCCATTAGAGATGACAAGTTAAATTTTCCTAAAGATTAAAATAATTAATATTTTTCTACAATATAAAAAAATTATCAAATGGAGAAAAACACGAAAGAAGATGGTTAGCGTATACAAAAGATATAGATAGAGTCTATTCTTTTTGTTGTAAGTTATTTGGTTCAATATCTAGTGCAAGTCAATTAGATGATGAAGAAAAATGATTGGAAAAATATTGGTTCTATGTTTAAAAGCCATGAAACAAGTCATGAGCATATATCTAACATGTGCAATTGAATTGATTTAGAAATAAGATTACGAAAAAATGAGATGATAGAAAAAATATTCAAGAACAAATTAATAGCGAAAAAGGACACTGGAAAAAGTTTTGACAAGAATTATTGTTATAATAAAATATCTTTTTTTTTTTGGGTAAGTTATAGTAAAATATCTTGCCAAAAAAAAAAAAAAAAAAAAAAGAAACTTTGCATTTTGAGAGACAAAAGAAAAAATATATGAAAATAATAACAGTAATTTTTTAAGTTTAGTTAGAATGATAAAGGAATTTGATCCAATCATGCAAGAACATGTTAGATGTATTAAAAAAGGTGAAAACTCCTACATCATTACCTTAGTCATAAAATATAAAATGAATTGATAGAATTATAATCACATGAAATTAAACTCTTAATAATTAAAAAGATAGAAGCAAAATATTTTTTAGTTATCCTTGATTGTACCACCGACATAAGTCATTAAAAGCAAGTGATTCTTATCTTAAGGTACATTAACACTTTAACATGTCCAATAAAGACTGAAGAATACATTTTAAAGTTTTTAAAAGTAGAACTAGATCCTAATGAAGAACTTGTAAATGTTTTGGAAAACTATAAACTTGATCTTAATGATGTAAGGGGACAATATTATGATAATGGATCCAATATGAAAGGAAAACACCATGGAGTACAAAAAAGGTTATTAGACATAAATCTTAGAAAATTTTACACATCATGTGATTGTCAAAGTCTAAATCTAGTTAGTGTTGTATGATATGGATAATTCATGTCCTAGAACTATTCCTTTTTAGAGTTGTACAACAAATATATTCATTGTTTGCTTCTTCTATTAAACAAAGAAAAATTTTACAAGATAATATATACAAATTATCAATTAGGTTGAAATAAGAGATGCACTAAGTCAATTAGAAGAATCTAGTGAAGATTCTAAGACGAAAAGTGAAACTATTAGTTTAGTAACTGATTAGGAAAAAATAATTACACTTTTATGCACTTTTTGATGTGCTAATTGTATAAATACATTCACTTAAGACTTGGTTTTATTGCATATTTCGCATACACTTATGTTTTGTATTGATTAGAATTTTCAAGAATTAAATCTAGGCAATTGGAGGTCAAATCAACATAGAAATGCAAGCGAACGAAGTCCCATATAAACTGAAGCAAAAAGAAGAAAGAATAGAGTTTAGAAAGGACAAAGAAATAAAGTATTGAGAACATGATGCAAACCTAGGTTCAAACAACAAAAGGGTGAAACATAAAAATCGAAGAAATATTTTAAGATAGTTTGAACCGAGGTTCAAACCACACTTGGTTCGCACCTTGATTCAAACAATAGGGAGTAATGTAATATTCAAGCTTTAAATTTTAAGTGTCAAGAAATGGTTCAAACCAAAGTTCAAACCAACCTTGGTTCGCACCTTAATTTGAACTACAGAGAGCAACTTTAATTTCAATCTATCAAATTTGGCTAAGTATGGAAGAATGATTTGAACCTTAGTTTGAACCAACCTTAATTTACACCTTGGCTCAAACCATATAAAGAGCAACTCAACTACAAATCTTTAAAATTGTCTAAATATAGAAGAATGATTTGAACTTAGGTTCAAACCATGCAAGTTTCTGCAAAATTTTATAATTTTTCATTAGTTTCAAGGGCTCCTTGGTCATTTCAAATAATTAGGTTGTGTTTAAATAGAAGGTAATTGTTGAGAGATTAGATATTAGACATTACATTAGAAAGATGGATATAGTTAGAGTAGATTCATATATAATTGTAGAGAGAGAAAGTAGATCTTGTTTGTTTAGAAAGAAAATTTCATTTTCCTTTTTAATTTCTTTTGCAAACAAGTCAAAGTTCAATACAAGTTCAAGTTGCTCATCTATGATTGAGTAGTCTTTATTTTCGGATTCAAATTAAGGAAAGTAGATGATGTATGTGGATCTTAAAGGTAATTTGCTTTTCAATATTTGATTTTCTTAAAAATTCTCTACGAATAGTAGTTAATTTGTTTAGATCCATTGAAATCATCAATTGTTAATTTTAGATCAAGCCTTAATTGTATGGTTTCTATCGATTATATGAGCTACTAGTTAGAATTCTTATGCACTTTCTTGAAAGATATGTATGTGAATTACTAATATAGAACTTGAATGTACTCTCTATAGATTTATGTACTCTTAAGTGTTTGATTTGGATTTCTAATTAGATAAACCTAACTTTGCTACCAAACCTACCAACTATTGTTCTTAATTATGCTTCAATGTTCAATTTCCTTTAGATTTGTAATGAATGATGATTAGTTTGTTTTGATCCTTTGAAATCATTAGTTGATATTTCTTGATTAACGCTTAATTTTATATTCCATATACATAATATGTGTTAATTAGAATTTTTATGCCCAATTTTAAGGATTTTGTATGTGGATTGCTACCTAAAACTCTCATGTATTATGTATGAATTATTGCGCTCCAAGTGTTTGATCTAGATTCTTAACTAAGTAAACTTGATTTTACAACTAAACTGATTAGCCATTGCTTTCCTTGATAATTCATAGAAATCACTACTTAAATTGGTTTGATTGAAGAATTTTTTTTTTTTTAATAGTTGTTTTTAGTTTCATTAAATTTTTTATCACAAATTTCATATTCAAAAATCAAACCAATTTATCTTGATTTTTCTTGTATGACACCTATTAACTAAGAGAAGAAGAACTATAAATTCACTGCGCCTCTCCCTGTGAGTACAACAGATAATAAAACATTATGAGCTTAAAACATGCATATTGATGGTGTTATAGATCAATTAAAAAGACTTATTACATATTTGAAAAATTATAAAGAAAATAATTTTGTTTTTGCTATGTACTCAACTAAAGAAATTGCTAATAAGATGAATATAGAGCCGATATTTCATGAAAAAAAAATGAAATTCATAGAAAAAACAATTTGATGAAAATATAGATGATGATCAAACAACATGTTTTGCTAAAGAAAATTTTCGTACTGAATATTTTTTGTATATCATTGATAAATCTATTTTTTTTATTAAAACTAGGTTCGAAACAATTCGTAACATATAAAAAAATGTTTGGCTTTTTAGTCAATTCAAAAAAAAGTTAAAAGCGTTAGAGGAGAATGAATTAAAAATAAATATTATATTGATACTGAAAATTTTTTAAAGTATAATAAACGTTCAGATATAAACAGTCATGATTTGTTTGTAGAAGTAAAAGTGTTTAAAGAAGTTTTAATAATTGAAATTAATACTACTATTGAGATTTTAAATTACATAAAAAAATTAGTTTCTTTTTCAAATGCATTAATAGAATATTATTAACTATTTTAGTAACTGTTACATTTGTTGGAAGAAGTTTTTTAAAATTAAAATTACTAAATCTTATTTAAAATTAGTTGTATTAAAAGATAAATTAAATAATTAAACTACAATGTCAATTGAAATAATATGTTAAAACACATAAAATACCAAAGCTTAAGAAGTAAGTTTGCAGCTCAAAAAAATAGAAGGATGAGATGAGACTTTTAATGGATGTCATTTTTTTTTTTTTTGGCATAGGCCACACCAAATATTATACTCTAAACTCTAAATTTTCTAGGTCCAACCCTTGGCTTACAACATGAATATGGGGTTGTTTGGCGCACTGAAAAGTACTGAAAAATTTTAAAAAGTTCTGAAATTCTCTATTACTTTGTTACATATTCACACCTATCATAACTTAAAAAAAAAAATGTCAATATCTTTCAAAAAAAAATTACATGACTCGAGTTCAATTAATGGAATAATTGTAATTTGTTTTTAATGTGATCATTATCATCTCGGCTACCAAATAAAACTCATTGTTAATATTTTTTGATGAGATTTCAAAACCGTTCCGACGGATTTCTTGCTGCGTTCTGACGGATTTCTCCACACAAAAGTTGTACTAACATAAAACCGTTCTAATGGACCTAAAAATTCGTTCTGATGGATTTTTCTGCACAAAAATTAACAAAAAATAAAAAAGTTTTACTATTCATATATGAAAAACTTGACTTACATACCAAACACCCAAAAATAACTCAAATCATGTTTTTCATTATTTTTCGTTGCACCAAACACCCTTATATATTTTAATGATCTAACTACTATATATATTTAATACTACTTACTAAATAATTATAATGCAGAATATTTTAATATATAAACAAAATTATAAAGAATATTCTAATAGTTAGGACGACTTTAAAGCATAAAACATATATATATATATAATATTAGTTAATCCATCGTTCAACAAAAACAAAGCTTAAATACGTGGTTTGTAATAACAATTTCCTTAAATGCATAAATTACGGAATTCTTTTTTTTGTCAATGAATTATAGAAAAGTTAAAGTAAAAATGAATGTAATGGGCAAAAACCTCCAATCGTCTCCCCGTTATAAATATCATTATATATCATTATGTGTATATCACTTGTCATTTATAATTAACTAAGTCATCCCCGTACATAGTAAATGAAGATGATCCATTATATATATATATACTAAGATATTGTTTATTGTGTTAAAAAATAAAAAAAAAATTAAAAATTATTTATTTTTTGTCTCACTGAACGAATTACGAACTTATAACTAATCTTATTTTATTTTGTTTTTATAACTTCAAACACATTCTAAAAAGAATTGGTGTAATTTGATACTGCCATGGCACATTTCAATAATTTATTTTTTCATTTTCCTTTTTCTTCTTTATTACTCATGCCAACCCCCTTAAAAAAAGAAAGAAATCTCTTTCTTTCTAAGTTATTATTATTTGCTCATCTAACATGTAAAAATTAATGTCTTTTTTTCTCACGCCTTCTCTCTCTTTCTATGAAAACGAGTCTCTCTCATCTTAAATGTCAATGCTCATTCTCTTTCACGTTTATTACATAATCATCTTACTCTTGAAAAGTCATAAATACCCTCTTCAATGCATGCATCCCACTAGGGGAAAAAAGTTATACAAATTCCACTTATATGATAAGGTTTTTTTGGGTAACAATTAAGAATAAAAATTTTTTAAGTAGTTACAATATCTTATTCCTCAATGATTATATTGTCCTTAAAAACGATAGTTAATGATGATAGCGTAAGGGATGAAATATTCAGTAAGGAGGAACAAATGATAAAAAGCTCAAGCACTTTATCATTAGTAAAAAAAAAATAATAATAAACAAACAAATAAATAAAGAACAAAAACAAAAAGGAAACTCAAGTCACGAATTGAAATTTTGAAAAGCTCTCAGGGGTGCAATAATCACTTACCATACCGTTTATTACACTTTTAAATATATTCTCTTTTGTGCCATCTTTTTAATTTTGTATGAATCATCACCCATAAAGGTATTTTTTTATTACACTTTTACATATATTCTGTTTATGTGTTATTTTTTTTAATTTTGTATGAATCATCACCAATAAAGGTAATCTTTTCGTTACACTTTTAAATATATTCTGTATTGTGCCATTTTTTTTTTTTTTAATTTTGTATGAATCATCACCAATAAAGATATTTTATTGTTTTGCTAATGTAGCATAGGAAAAAATAAATAAAAAAAAAAAAACAAACTATGTTTTCTTTTGTCCTGCCAAATTACAACGTAAAAGGCAGCCCCTTTTCTCCTCTCCTTCCCATCTCTCTAAAAAA
>JAVXUM010000046.1:10491915-10503982 GCA_035590655.1 Pouteria glomerata
TCCATGCAGCGCCATGCATGCCTATATATACATCTTCACCCTTGGTATGAAGGTACGCGCACATTGACACCTTACCACTATTCTGCCAAGTTATTATCTCTCCTCTCTTGCTAACTTAAGCATCGGAGGTCCTTTGGCAGGCACCACACCGGTGTTCAGACAGCGATTACCGAGAGTCCCGGAAACGTCTCGGACCATCCAGTGCTCTTGTACAATTGCTGAGTTATCATTATTATTGAAGCAATATATCTATATCAAATACATCTCATCATCCTTATAAAATCAATGAATATTATAACCAATTCATTTTGACATCTCCTATAACTCCCTTTCTAAGAGTCTCAGTATTGGTTTTTTATAACTTCTATTATTATCTATCCTTTTTCTCTTTTTGGAAATGTGTAATGCAATGTACTCCCAACATTGTTTAGAATAAATTGACAACAAGTACAAATATCAAAAACTTTGGAATTGAAAAACTTTGGAAGTAGAGAAGACAAGAATGCTATGTTGTAAACGAGTGGATTTGCCAAGTGAGGCTAATCATAAGCGTAGTATTGGGATAAGTGATCATGTTGATAAGTAGAGTACAAGAAAATTGTGAGCAAGCTGAGATATCTCTTATACCCAACCAAATATTTTTTTTTTTTTTTTTGGTATAGGTAAAATTGTATTTAAAAAAAAAAGAAAAAGGCATCAAGGAGAAGCCGCCCATATACGAAGTTCCTCAATGGCTCAGTTACATCTTAAAACTATCTACAAAAGACAAGAAGCTATAGAGGTCCAGATCTAGCCCCCCAGACAACCATATGAACGATACAGCCAAAACATTCCTCTTTATTCCAAATAAAGGAGATTTAACTCCTTGAAAACATCGTCTGTTTCGCTCTCCCAATGACATCCATGCTATGCAAAAAGAAATAATCCTCAAAGGCTTCTGTCTACTCCTTGTAACCCTTGCACCCCACCAAGAACCAAACGTGAGCTTTACCTCCCTCTAAACACCCACTGGATTCTGAACCACAACAACGCAATCTCCTAAAGTTCATTTGCCCACAAGCGACGCATGAACAGATCAACTCTCTGCATCCTTGCATAAATTACACCGGTTGACAATAACTAGCTTCTCCTTACTAAATTATCAATAGTCAACACCTTGCTGTGTACCAAGCACCACATGAAGAAAGCCACCTGAGGGGTCCCCATTTTCCAAAGAGTGGGCCCAATTGAAATTCCCCTACCTCCAGTCCAGATGTTACGCATAAAAGGTTTTAACCCCAAAAACCCCTGATTTGGTCTCATTCCATGTCATCTGATCTTCCCATACTCTCACCTTACGGTTGTATTACAATTGTAACATCTTCAAATCCTCCTCCACCTCCTAATCTTGTAAGCTCCTTCAGAGAAGAATATCCCAGACCACACCCCACTTTGAGCTAAAAGAGCCTGTTAATTGAAGCTCCCCAACCACAAGCTATCAAGAGCATACTTGGTATCTTTTAGTCTGTGCTCCCTAATCTATAAATCCTCTTGCCAACAACCAATGGATATGATTTCTTGAAAGCGCACCATGACGCCAGAATGTTTTCCACATATCCACTCCGTTGGGGCCAATCGCTTCATTTGACACCAAATCTCCCCAAGCAATTCCAAAGTGAGATATCATAACATTGAAAATATTTGCAAAGCTATTAGCCCTTCCTTTTGTTAATTTGGTAATCATTCTCATGAAGTTGCTGCAAGGATCCTCCTTTTGCGGGACCCAACTATAGTAAAAGTCAATATCCTACGTATGTTACTTTGGCCCAACCGCTTTTCCATGCTTCATCTTTTTCAATACTTCTTTTACTTTTTCCCTACTGATTCTCCTATAGCACATATAATTCAATTCTTCTCTAGAAATGATAAGCTGTCCCAATTATATGTCACTATTGCTGCTTTTGTTAAATAACTTGTAGAAGTAGCTCTTCCAACGCTCCTTTACTTCTCTTCCTTTACTAATACATTTTCATCCCCCTCCTTAATGCGTTTAACTTGGTTTAAGTCCTTGGTCCACCTATCTCTAATTTTAGCAAGCTTGAATATCTCTCTTTCGCCTTCTTTATTGTCAAGTCCCCTATATAACTCCTCAAATGTCTTCGCCTTGGCTTCATTAACTACCTTTTTGGTTACTCACTTTGCTTCCTTATACCCTCCAAGTTCACTTTATTTCGATCATTTTGCCAAAATTTAAAACACTCTCTTTTAACTCTTATCTTGTCTTGAACAACCTCACTTCACCACAACACCTCTTTCTGTGCCAAAGCGTTCCCGTTGGATTCTCCTAAGACTTCTTACCCTACCCTCTTAGTACACTCTGCTACCTTATCCCACATGGTATTTGCACTACCATTTACCGTCCAAACGTCTTTCTCTAGTACTTTTTCTTTTCCTTAGTGTTAATAATTTATCACCTTTCAAGTTCCACCATTTAGTCCTTGAGTATCTATACAACTTCTTTCTTCTAGTCCACCTTTGGAGCTGCACATTTATGATCAACAACCTATGTTAGAAAGTCAAGCTCTCCCCCGGTATAACTTTGCAATCTTTACAAGCTAGGCGGTCTCTTTTCCTAGTTAAGAAGAAGTCAATCTGTGTCTTTGAAGAGCTACTCTTATAAATCACCAAATATTCCTCTCTCTTCTTAAAAAAGGTGTTAGTCAACATGAGATCATAAGTCATTACAAACTCCAAAATATCATTCCCTTCTTCATTTCTATTACCGTATCTATATCCCCCATGTACTCCTAGGTATCCATCTACATCGCGTCTTACATGACCGTTCAAGTCTCCTCCTATAAAAACCATCTCTCCTTGGGATATCTCTAGTAACACTCCTTCTAAGTTTTCCCAAAACTTTTCCTTATGTCCATCTTTTAAACCCACCCGAGAAGCGTAAGCACTAATTACATTCACTATCTCTTCTTCTAACACTAAATTGCAACAATTCTATCTCCACATCGCTTTACATTAACTATATCTTTCTTGAGGTCCTTCCTTATCACTATGCCAACCCCATTCCTCAATCTATTAAGTCCCGTGTACCATAACTTATACCCAGTCCTCTCAATCTCTTTAGTTTTTTGTCCCATCTACTTTGTCTATTGCAAGGAAGCAATTGCGATTCGTCTCATTTCCATTGTATCCACCACTTCCATAAGTTTCCCAGTTAGGCTCCCAATATTCCAAGTGCCTAATCTTAACTTTTTATTTTGAACTAGCTTCCTTGCCCCCCTCACTCGTCCATGATGAAGCATGCCAAATGATGTCATAAAATTTGTGAAAGGTCTAAAAAAGTATTCTTTGGAATTGTCACTTCAAAGAATTTTAATAGGCACATCAAACTGAGTTTTTATTTCAATACAAAAGATTGAAAGATAGACGATAACTCAGAACGATCTTTCATTAAATAAACCCATATAAGCCTTGAAAAATCATTAATAAATGTAACAAAATACTTGAATCCCAACTTCGACATAACCCGACTAGGTTTTCATACATCTAAATGAACTAAATGAAAAGGACTTAAGGACCTGTTATTGACTCTAGGACTGAAGGAACCATGGTGGTGCTTTCCTAAATAACAAGATTCGCAATCTAAAGACTGAAGTTGACTCAAATTTGGAACCATAAACTTCAACCTGTCAAGAGATGGATGACTTAATCGACAATAAATTTCAAACGGTGAGGCGGCTGCAAAACGAGCGATAGATGAAGAACCAGCTGGATAATAAAGTTCCTAAGCTTTATGCCCTTTTCCAATCTTCTTCCTTGTCTTCAAATCTTGAATAATCACAGAATCAGGAAATAATGTCATTGAGTAATTCAATTGCCTAGTGAGTTTACTTACAGATAGAAAGTTGAAACATAAGAAAAAAACATATAAAGTTGAATATAAGGACAAATTAGGAAATGGACAAATTTTGCCGACACCTTTTACTGGATTCGATGAACCATTAGTTGCGATGACATTGAAGATGGGAGAGCACTAAATATCAGAAAATAATGAAGAAATTCTAGACAAATGGTCTAAAGCACCAGAATCAATAACCCAGGATGTATGCGAAGAGATGGACACACAAGTAGTAGAATTACCTCAGTGGGCAAAAGAAGCAGTTAGAAGAGACGCCTGCTGAGCCGTTTGATACTAGAGAAATCTGACATATTCTTCTCCTTAAAAATTCATAGTTGATGATTCACCTGTGCTAAGTTTATTCGAAAAAGAAGGGACATCAGATAAAGCTACATGAATCATATGAACTGGCTTCCCACGAAAATCCCAACAATTACCGTGTCCAACATAACCACAATTCGAGAATTTGGGTCTAGTACCACAACCTTCACAACCACTACCACGACCACGTCCACCACGACTATGTTCGCCAGACTGAGATGGAGGCTTAGGTCCTTAGTCATCAACCGAAGTCTGACTAATCAAGACAGAAAGTGCAGAATATGGAGTAGTGAATGAATCCTTAGAAACAGTCCTCATAACCCTATAATAGGTTTCTACAAACAAGGGAAGAGTAGCTCCACTAAGAATCTAAGCTTTTACCAGCTCTAACTCAAAATCGAAACCGGCAATAAAACGAAGTACCACCACTTGTTCTCTTTATTTCTGCATATTTATTTGTGGACAACGGTTGCAAAGAGTTCAATTTCTCATGGTCATGCTTTAGAGAAGCAAAATAGTTAGTAACTGGTCTACCAGACTGTTGGAGTTAGAGAAATTCCAGTAATAAGTCATACATCCGAGTGAGATCACTAGAGAAGCGAAGACGAATATACTCTTATATATCTTTACGTGTGTCAAGATGGGTACACATGTCAGTTATATTAGGCTCCATGGAATTCCACAATAGACTAACAAGAAGAGCATCTTCTTGGACCTAAGCATCATACTTAGGATCTACTTTAGGAGGTCCAGACTCAGTCAAATACTTCTGCTTTCCAAACCCTGTTAACGCAAGCTTAATAGCTTTGGACCATAGAATGTAGTTCGTCCCATTTAATTTTCTGGTGGTTAATTGATGAGGCATAGGGATGGAACCACCCATCATTTTCTGCTCAAACGATGTCTCAGTAGCCATTCAGAACCAGTAAACAAAAGCTTCAAAAACTAGCAATGGCAAATGGACAATAGATGAACAGTGGCAGACGAGGGGAAGGAAAAGAGAGAGACTGTTCAAACCCAAAATTAAAGACATTGGTAGACTCTCCAAAGAGAGAAGATTAGAAGACAAAGAAGATTGGATGTCCAACGGAGTTGCACGTGCCGGTAATCAATGCTTCAACAGCAGTGCATGAGGCCCACCCGCGAATCGACTACTGGCCCGTGTCAGTGCGTGGGGTGCTTTTCGGTGACTACGTTTCTCCAACAGTAGAGGCCTCCCTCCGTCAACTACTTTGAGCTATGTAGGACACTGAAAGGGCAAGAGGTTGACAGTAATATTGCTTGATAGAGATGGAAATCCTCAGTTCTACCTGTGACAACTTGCAACGTTTGTATAAACCAAGAACAGATACTATACTGTTCTTGTTTGACTCACACACAAGAGCTTAATAACGCTCTAATACCATGTCAAACTTGTAGATTGAGGAGAATTGCACATACATAAACTGAATTCTAGTGTATGAATTTATATACACAAAAAAGGAGTGACTGTACACATTATCTTCGTGTCCATTTCGGATCATCAAGTGACTAGATGCACTTCTTACATTGAACACTACATTAATTATATACAACAGCAATGACCTTTCATGACTATAGAATCAGTTAGGAAAATATGAATCATGGGACACCAATTTTTAGCAACTTTTGGGTTTTGTAATTTTATTTTATTTTATTATTATTTTTTTTTTTTTTTTTTTTTGTTCAGATGTTATCAAATTATTTCCAAAAGTTGATGTTTAACCAAATGCATAAAATGTTACCACACTGATGTTACAAAAAATTAGAAATTTTCTCAAAATTTTTACCAAACCCATAAAGAAGATGCATAACTTTTGGGGCAAAATTACCACCAAAAGTAATAAAAAATTAGAGTGCAAATGGGCCCACAAATGAGGAACCAATGAAGTTCTTGTACTCACAATGCTATCCATAAAAACTATAGCATTTAGCTAAACTTAACTTTCTTATCTCCTGTTGACCATCATGGCTAACTCTATGTAGGCTGCCGTGAGCAATAGCTTCCTTCTAGCCCAATTTTTGGTTCATAACTTCATATAGATGTACTTGTAAAGGCTTTCTTATCTTCAACAACGACAATATAATAAAATGTGGATGAATACATGGAGTAATACAATTAAGCAGCAAAAGAAACAATACCATGAATAACTTCATCAAAAAAAAGTGCACAGCAAATATATAGTTTTTTTTTTTTTTTAAATCTATAAGTTTTACCGGGACAACTTCCATGAATTGATGCTACTAGGCTATGTTTGGCGTGAGGATTAGTTGAAGAAAAAGAGAACGGAAAGGAAAGACAAGGAAAAGAGGAAAGAAACCAAAAATCCCAAATATATATCCTTGTCTAAATGGATTTAAAAAATAAAATAAAATAAAATAGAAGACAGTCATCAATATATTAGTTTTTTAATTTAATTAATTTTAATTTCCTAAATTCCATGCCATTTCCTTCCATTTTTCATCACAATCAAGACAAAAGGAGGAATTTGAACCCCTATCCCATTCCTTTTCCCTTATGAAATCCTATATACAAACACAGTTTAAAAACACCAATTATACTGTTTGACTTCGATAAATGAACAATCTAGAATATTCTCTCCGTTGAAACAAACCAAAACAAATAAACCACCACTAACATGCAGCATATTAGGAAACTATTATATATATACAAAAACCTGTTTGTGGTTGCCTCCATGATGCTTGTACCCTCAAGAGTTGTACAAGTTCAGCTGTTGTAGAAGACCCTCCATCAACTCTGACATCTCCATAATTACGGCTGGCAATTTTTTCCTTGCTTTTAGGTTGAGATGGCTTTATGACAGCTGACAGAAATAAAAAGTATAGATTTAACACATACAACAATATTGCCTTCTAAGCAACCTGTTTAATAAATAACATGGCCTCGTTATGAGTTCAAATATTTTATAAATTGTTTAAGAAAAAAGGTTAAGTCAAAGAAAGCAGATATAATGTAGCCAGTCCCCACGGCACAAAGAAGTAGAATAGAAATTAATGATATGGTAGTAATTGTGAAAAAAAAAAAAAACTCTAAATGCCCCAGCATCCTGTTAGCTTTTGAAAATGAGATATTCATGGAAAGAACCAGCATATCTCAGCAAAGTCATAAACTGCAGGACACCCAATCTGAGTGCCAGAAACAGCCACATGAAAGAAGTGTGCTTAAATCAAAATTTTATTAGGTGAATGAAATCTGATCATATGGTCATATAATTTTACAGATGATGGACATGGGGGGTAGATAGACCTAGAGCGATCTAGCCTTCTATGAATTATGCTAATTGTCAACTATGATCAAGTCCTCAGAGTCCGACAAAAGAGTGAAAACTAAGACAATTTGGAACAAGAGAGAGAGAAATGCTGAGGGTAATGGTAGGGTACAGATGAATGGTGAGTGATAAGTGTAATGAAACTGGAAGCATGGAAACCCAAAACACAGAGAAAGTGATAGGCTAGGCTCAGCCAGCAAAAGGAGAGAGAGGCATCTAATGCCAAAACCCTCAGACCAATCGTTTGATTAATTTCATTGGACGGCCCAAATCAATTGAAGACCATCTCAATCTTGGCCACACAAGCACTCCAACATCAACTGACAGGAAGGAAACAGTTGTACTGGAGGTAGGTGAAGGCAATAATGGCATAGCAGATGGGTCGGCAGAGGAGGCTTCTGGAGGAAGATGTATTAAAGAGGAACGGATCGAGTTAAAGGCTAAAGGGGCGGATCGAGTAGACAACGGGTCAAAAGTTACTGCATAAATTGAATTGAACTAAGAAGTAATGAGTTAAGGGTTGTTGGTCCAAGAGAGGAGCCTGCAATGAAGTGGGCCATCCTTAACTAATAATTGTCATCATAGGGTTGGGCTAGCATAACCAAATAACTGTAACAACTGTATGGATAGTTATAGTAGTTACAAACCATAGTAGGATTAACCATGGTTAGCTAACCACGATTAGTTAGTTACATTGTATGACTATAAAAACCCAGATGTAATTCAGAGAAGATATGAAAAATTAATTCCAGAGAATTGATCCTTCTCTCTACGAGACTGGGAAGTCCTCGAATTCTTCCAATTGTCATTCTACATCAATTCTTCTTCCACCATAGGCAGAGGAAGGAAAGGTGGAGCACTCCAGATAAATGCTAGACCCTCCACAAAAGGAGGGTTCATAGGCGGAAAGGGAACCTTTTTTGGCCGGAGTCAAGGTTTTGTATCCGTTAGTAAGATATTCATCCTTAACTCAGCGGACCACGAAAGGATAAGGATTCTCCGCCAATGGTCCATTGATTTGCTGAGTGGTCCGTTGATTGTAGCCACCAATTTGCTGAAACCCTGATGACCCCGCTTGCCGTTATGTCTCTTAGAGAAATCTCTGGACTTTGTTCCTAATCTTAGGGAGATGTATATTCTACAGGGAGCTTATGCCGCGAGCATGGTGCCTCGCAATTTCCCACAATCGACTAAAGGCACCGTCACGCATGTGCCGAGATCTTCGCCTCCAATACCGCTGTTATCCACAGCTGTCCTATAACGGCTTAACTAACCAATTGAGGAATCAACCTTGAGATCTACATTATGTGACAGTTGGCGGAAGGTTATACGAGTAATGGGCGTGATCCCTTGAATATCATGCACATTACATTCATGCAGTATTGCCATACATACATATACTACAAGAAATCAAAGGAGGTATGACATTTTATCCTTACTAAAACTTTGTTGAAGTATTTTTTTCTGAACTCCATAGCTAACTTAAACATTAGAGGCTCTTTGACAAGCACCACACCAGTGTTCTTAGCATTTCCTAACTTGAATTGGATCTTTTGAAGGAGACGAATTTATTGTACCATCAGTTGGCGCCATCTATGAGAATCGCTTTTCTCATAGTTTTTTATGGTCCAAACTAGGTCTGGCATAAACTCCAGCCACAATCACAACTAGTAACAATGATGGAAAACCAAAATGATGAAAGAATTACTACCATTGAGAGGCAAATGGTAGATATGATGGCGGGAATGCAAACAATGATTGCCCAGAATCAAGCATTGCTCCAACAGGTCAACACCCCTGCCGATGCCTCACCGCTAGCAGATCCTCCTGTCGATGACGGAAATAGTGGGAAGATGTCGAAGTTAATGGAGGCGGCAATAATGAAGTCAATGGGGTGAACGGAGGCAGGATCGTATGAGAGAATAAGTCTGCAATAGACACTCAGAGGAGTCCCGAAGAGGAAACAGGATTGTTGACGTTGAAGAAGGATAAACAACTGTCCTACCCTATCATGCACCGAAGTTGCTAGCACGAACAAGGACAATGTTAACCCTTGGGACAAGCTAATGAGAGCCATGCAAGCCCGGATGAAAGGAGTTCTTGCAGCCGTTTGGGTGCTGAAGGTGATGGATGATTTGATCAGCAAATAGATTCACCATTCTCTCAAATAGTAATCGCCTATCCCTTGCCTACAAAGTTTAAAATGCCCACGATCGATTCCTTTGATAGTTCGAAGGATCCTCTTGACCACCTAGATCCAAGCATTCCCAGTAACGCTTAAGGGCCTGGCTAGAATGTGGTTCAATAAGACAAAGTCAAGCACAATCAACAATTTCGCTCAACTTAATAAGCTCTTCGTGGGCAATTTCATAAGGGGCAGAGGCAAAGAAGGCCAACCACCCATCTTCTAACAATCAAGCAGGGCAAGGATGAGACTGAGGAATTACGCAGGGAGGTTCAACAAAGAGTTATTAGAGGTGGATGAGGCGAACGACAAAGTAGTTGTCACGACCTTTATGAGCGGCCTGAGAACACCCAAGTTCATGGTCTCGCTAGTGAAGAAACAACCTATTGATCTGGCTGAGATCATGCTTCGGGCTCAAAAGCACATTAATGTAGAGGGATTGATGGAAGGGATAGTTCCAGAGCAGAAAAGAAGAGGTTGAACGAGTCCAAAGACACTCGAGATACAAGAAACCCAAAGTCACAGGTCTAAAGGTAGCCCAGGTGAGGTGGGACACGATATGTCGAGCTTGATCAAAATTTTACTCCTATCAACACCAGATTAGGGAATGTTTTCTATGAAATTCAAAATGATCCGACCTTATGATGGTAAGGATAGTTGAAAATGCCTGCGGATAAGAGATCCCGAGGCCATGCATTGCAGATTCCATAGAGATTATGGACACGATACAGTCGATTGTTTTGATTTGAAGCAATAGGTTAAAGAGTTGATCCGACGAGGAAGGCTTAGCAGATTCGTGGCCGGTCGGGAGCAGAATAGGCGGGCTGAACAAAGAAGCCCAGACCTAAAGAGCCCCGAACGAAAAAGTCCCAACCAGGCCAGGCAAAACCAACAGCCAATTGGAGAAATCAAAGTCATAGCGAGAGGATTTGCAACAAGTGATAAGTCCTCCACTGCAAAGAAGAAATAAGCTCAGGAGGCAAATAGAGACAGAGAGATAATGACAACTGACTGACCAAGCAAGAAATCTAGGGCAGAGTAACAATCAATCACCTTTACTGAAGAGAAAGTAGCAGAGGTATGTTAATCACATGACGACCCCCTTGTCATTCATTGATAATTACAAATTTCAAAATTTGGAGAATCCTAGTTGATAGTGGGAGTTCGATAGACATTTTATAATGGGGGCATTTGAAAAAACAAAAGATTGGTCGACTTCACAGAGGATCAAATAACGCCACTTAGCTCCATTGTTTTGCCTGTAACACCAGGGGAGTAGCCACATCGATCGACCAAAATGATAATTTCTTAGTAGTAGATTACCCCTCAGCATATAATGCCATCCTGGGAAGAACAACTCTAAATCAGTTTAAAGCAATAACATCCAGTTACCATCTAAGAGTGAAGTTCACGACCGAACATAGTGTTGGATGCACGAAGGGAGAACAAAAGACAGCCAGAGAATGTTACATATCGTCATTAAAAGGGGAATTGAATAGGGGAACAAAAGACGCTGAAAAGGTGAAGAAAGGCAAGCCAGCAGAAGATCTAAAAGAAGTCATGGCCAGCACCTCCTACTAGAACAAGACAGTCAAGATTGGGTCAGGAATTTCCAAGTAGTTGAAGAAAGAATTGAAAAAATTTCTGGTGAGCAATGCGGATGTTTGCTTAGTCTCACAAAGATATGCCGAACATTGACACCAAACTTACAACACATCATCTGAACATCCAGCCCGGGGACAAACAAGTAAAGCAAAAGAGAAGAATGTTAGCCCCCGAGCGAAACAAAGCAGTTACGCAGGAGACTGACAAATTGCTCAAAGCCAAATTCATTCCAAAAATTTATTACCCCACTTGGCTATCAAACCTCGCCATGGTGAAGAAATCAAATAGCAAGTGGAAAATGTGTGCATATTTCACAAACCTAAACAAGGCATGTCCGAAAGATAGTTTCCCTCTACCTGCTATAGACTTGTCGGTAGACTCCACAACAGAGCACGAGTTACCATCTTTTATGGCATCTTCTCAAGATATAACCAAATCAAGATGGCCAAACATAACCAAGAGCATACGACATTCATCACCAATTGAGGGTTGTATTGTTACAATGTTATGCCGTTCGGTTTGAAGAATGTAGAAGCAACCCATCAAAGGCTGGTGAATAGAAAGTTTTAAGTCCCAGATTGGAAGAAATGTCAAGATATACATGAATGACATGCTTGTTAAGAGCAAGCAGATAGATTCTCACGTCGCTGACCTCCTAAAGACTTTCAGCACGTTACGAAAATACAAAATGAAGTTAAATCTAGCAAAATCTACATTTGGCGTGGCTTCTGACAAGTTTCTTGGATTCATGATTTC
>JAVXUM010000046.1:10513373-10526760 GCA_035590655.1 Pouteria glomerata
TGAATGGAAATTGTAAAAAAAAAAAAAAAAAAAAAAAAAATTCAGTGTTTGGCAAGTTAAGGAATTAGAATGAGAATTCCTTTTGATATTGAGTGGATATATATTTATATGAATACAATTGAGAATGAAATAAAAATATGAGTCAAAAAACTTAATTACCATTTTCTTTTAGAAAAATATTTAACAACTCTTTCAATTCACACCAGAGTTCCTTTATTTGTGGAATTATCAAATACCACGTTAAATCACTGAAGTTGCAACTATGCAACTGTGGGAAGACGAACGTTCTAGTTCCTTGGTCAAAAGTTAACCAACATGGAAGTTCTTAACAATCAGAGTATTCCCATCTCAATTCCTAAAGCATATGACCAACCAAACATAACATAACGATATGTTTGGAGCTGGGATTTGTGACAAAGGAAAAAAAAAAAAAAAAAGCACAGAAAAAAATTATGAAAAGTAGAACAACATGAAAGGCGTAAATTCAAACCTTTTTTTTTTTTTTTTGGCCGGCCTAGAAAAATGAGAAAAAAAAAAAAAAAAAACAAACTTATTATTTGACAATTTTTTTTATACAACCACAACATAAGTGGACACCATATGCAAAATGAATAAAGTATAATTTGAAGAACATTCAAATGACAAGTTCCTTACGATTTCGAAAATCCAGGAAGACTCTTGGCAACCCCTGGAGTCTCAGCCCAACCAGGGTGCATTGAGTAGAATCCAATCCCTTTGTCCTTGCACATGTCAGCCCACTTTTCTGTCAATGCCACCTACCAAGAAAACATCCATAGCATTAGATATTCATGATTTATTCAATTGCTGAATCACTGAATCTCATATACAACATTGCATTTCAATATTTTGTATTCATGCTGTCACCCACGAGCTATTCAACATGATTGAATCAAATAGAGAAGAGAGAAGAAAGTGGAAGTAGAGAAGAAGAGCAGCCGCCAGTTGGAGAGGGAAAGAGGGGAAGCCCACGAGCTATTCACCATGATTCAATTCATCATCTTCAAGTCTGATTACACTAGCACAAACCACACTCACACAGGCATTTACAAAGGAACATTAAAAACAAATCCTAGGGAAGACTACTCTAGGGAAAATTAAAAGATTTATTCAAGGGAATGGATCTTCAACCAACCATCCAAGGAGAATGTATTAATCAAAGGGGATGTCTTTGCTTGAATGTTTGATGTCCCCATCATTCTCCTGGGCTGGGAAATATTCAACTCTGGAGAGTTGAAACAAAGCTCCATCTTTCAATCTCCAAGCCATGAACAGAGCGGGTGTACCAACTTCTTCCAAAGCTTATGTATATGTGTGAGAGGTGGAATGAACCTGGTATGCCTAATAATTCTCCCAGGTGGAAAGAACTCGACTTGGCGAGAGATGTTGTATGCTAGAAAAAATTCCAAAACCGGATCAAACTATCGGAAAGTGATATGTTAATGGTGATGACAAAATCCCAAGGAATGTTGCAGGGATAAGGCAACAAACCACACTAGCAGCAATCTGAGTGATGCAAGCTTTCTCAACGATCATGCCCAATTAGGTTGTGCAATAAACACGGCACAATGTCATCCAAATCAACAAACTCTTTAGGCTTAATTTCAAAATCCTGTGCTATTGAATGGTCCTCAACAACCTTTTCCACATTCTCTGTGGGTGGCATATAGACAAGGCACATCATCAATCAAATACTAAGATTTAGATAACAAAATCACCACCTAAATCATCAAATTATGCAATATTAGGCTTATAAACTGACACTTCTTGTTGATCATTGTTGGGCTTCTTTACATGTTCTTCAATGACCTTAATTTCATCAATAGTCATCAATGGAGCACGAGAAGGAGAAGGAATTAGTACCGACTCCAAATTCAATGATAGCACTTCATTTAAGGGATGATGACTACCTCTATTTGGCCTAATGGGTTTCCAAATGAGCAACTCATATTCTTGGATAAAAGTGTAGGTATGATAAACAGTGGTGATACCCCTAAAACTTCCCTCCTACAATCTTCATGCAGGCCTTGTTTAAACCAGCTTAAAAGTAATGGCTTCATCTTCAAATATATAAGACCTTCTACACTCATCAAATTGAGTCACATATTGAGTCATAGGGCAAGTACCTTAAGTCGATTCCATTCATCCAAAAAAATTAAATTGGTAAGACCTCAGAAGGCATTCGTTATGGAGATGAAACTTCATTTCCTTGGTCCACTCTTCTAGCCTCAGATATTCCATAACAATTAAAAAACAGATCTATACTGTCAAAGCACTGGCTAAAATTCTTGTAACCAACAAATCTAGGGGATTCTTGGTGAAGGATCTTACAAGCACACTCTTTCAGATAAGTAGGGAACTCATCCCCAGGATAGTAGTAGTCATTACCTATCACAACTTTTAAACCCATAATCAAGCCCATAGTACATGCTTCTATCATTCACATCATGATAGTTCTTTGTTATAGGATTTGAATGATACCATTGTTAAGAAAAAAGTGACTTCGACGAGTCTAAGAAGAGTCTTGTAATGTCTTGGGATGCCCAAAATGTGTCCAAGGGTCCTATCAATGCCTTAGGCTTCGCCAGATTGTCGTCGGCCAATCAATGAAACTCATCAGAATGTGATCGTCATGATCGCCTGAGGGACACGACTGTAGTGGAGATGACAGCTCAATTGGGTCGTGAATGCTTGTACACTTGTTGGAAGAAGCCACTGTGATGCAGGACAGATTTTGGAAGAGGATTAATAATGCTGGAGATACTTGAAACTAAGGTTATTTAGGACTATGAACGGTGGAAGTGAATAGCGTTTGTATGAAGAAGAGAAGAGATTAGAGAATGATAGGTCTAGGCATCACACCTAGTGCTCTTTAGCATCACACCAAAGAAAAGATTGCATCACACAATCAAAAGCTTGAAGCTATTTCTTTCATTCACTCAATCATGCCTTGACATAAGGCTTACATCCTTATTTATACTTGTTTCAACTTGGAACTTCCCAAATTAAATGACCTTAAACTTCCATAAGACTCTTTGACTACATGGAAGAAGCAAAAGACTTACAACCCAAAAGACACTTGAACAATCCCCATAAGACTCCCTCATTAATAGCATGGAAAAACCAAAAGACTATATTAATAATATGGAGAACCAAAAGACTTTGAACCCCCCAAGACACTTGAAGAGTCCAAGAGCCAAGTCTAGTTAATATCCCAAGTAGGCCCCACATCATCTAGCATGTGCCACATTAAGGCTTGGGCCTTAGAACTATCCACTCCACGCCTTTTATAGACTTTTATTGGGTGCTGCCATTTTCCATCAGATTTATATTTACACAAACTGGTGTGTGATACGTTGGAGCAGCAAGTAATCTATCGATCATTTATTCTTGCACTATCCAACAGCTTTTGAATAGTTGAATAAACTATTTGATGAAGCTGGAGATGACCGAGGTGTGCCCTCAAAACTTTATCAACATCTTTACTACCAGCTTCTGGGGTTTTGGTAGAGGAAAGCAGGCTAAAACTTTATGGAACTGTGCTGTTTTGGCTGTATTGTGGACTATATGCTAGGAAAGCAATGGCCAAATATTTGAAGATAATGGTAGTTTGATGTAGGACAATATAGATTAAATAAATAAATAAAAGAAATTAAGGTTAAGAAATAGAAGAGGAAGCCAAGAAGAAGAAGAAGAAGAAGGATGGATAGGAGAGAACAAACCACACGGGCTTTAATTCAATAGTTTTTTATTCATCAAAACCTGAATAACACTTACAATTCAAGCCTTTATATAGGTATTCAAAATAACTATTTAAGGAGTTCAAATCAAAAATAAAATCAAATAAAAATCAAATCCCAAAAATAAGATAAAATTAAATAAAAATCAAATCCTAAAGATAAGATAAAATCTACCCAATAATATGAAAATAATATCCTATTAAATTAAAATTTTAAATCTTTAATTTGCATCATTCTCCACCGTTTAAAAAACTCGACAAAATTTGCACAGTCCTTCAATCAGTGGGCTACGAACAGAGTGAATGTCCAAGCGATTTCCAGAGCTCATGGACTCACGCAAGGGGTGGTAGAAATCTAGTGTCCCCATCAAGTCTCCCAATGTGGAATGATCGCAATTCCGATGAAAAAACTTGCAGATGTTGAAAGACCAAAAATAGATCAACTTATAAGAGGAGCTTAGATGTAGGGAAGACAAAATCAATAAAAGAACCGTGGGTTTTAAGCATACTCTTCAACTTAAAGCGTGGGACAGTATAAGTAGAGACCATGGTGATGCAACCTAAAATATTTGTTTTGTTAGGATAATTGATCTCAATAGTTGCCACAACTTCATCAAGTGGTGTAATATCAATATGACAAGCCATCACATCAACCAATTCGCTCATGATTTGGTCAACAATCTCCTCATCAGAGAAATAGAAATCGTCGGGATTAGGCTCATAAATTAACACTTCAAGGTGATCATCATCTGACTTTTTCTTCTGTTTATCAATGACCTTGAGAACATTTGTGAAAGGACTCAATGGAGGAGGAGCCAAAATTGTAATTGACATTTGAGTTGAATAATGGTGATTCCAGTCATCTAACAAAATTGCATCCGTCCTAGCGGTCAATCCTTCAATTACTTCCAAGATAGCTGCTAGTTGGATCCATCATTCCCATTAAATGTGAGTGTGACCACGTCCAAATCAGTAGTTAGCAATATACTATCACTATTGGCTTGAAATCTTCAAAAATGGATTGAAGAGTGGTTCTGAACAGATTCTAGAGATTGCTAGTGGGTCGCTTAAAAGTTGTTGATCGGTCGTCGGAGTTTCGTCGGAGGTCACCGGAGGACAACGATCCCAATGGCAGCATTGGTTGGCTTCATCAATGACTAGCAGAAGGGCTTTGGTCAACTCGATGTCCGATAGATTATTCACTCAAATGCGAAGCTGAAAGACTTGGGGCGCTTCTTGCATGACGATTAATCAAGGGCTTCTGGACTAATTTTGGTTTTGAATAGTAACAGAATGGTGTTTGTATTTGTTGAAACCAGTGACCAGGGTTTTGGACTACAATGGCAGCTAGGGTTTTGGATTATGATGGCACTAGAGTTTGAGGCTCTCCACAGTGAATAAAATACTGATTTGAATAATGCTTAAAAATCAAGGTTTTGCTCTAATACCAAAGTTGATGTAAGATAATATAGATTACATAAATAAATAAAAGAAATTAAGGTTAAGAAGACATCCAACGGAGACACCTGTTAAAAGGTGTGAAAGTATAGAAATTGCCAGGAGTAGGAGAGGGAGAGGGAGACCCAAGAGCAGTTGGAAAAAAACTATTAAACATGACATTGCCTACATAGATTTAATGGAGGACATGACCTTAAACAGATTTATATGGTGTCGTCAAATCTATATAGCCAACCCCACCTAGTGGGAAAAGGCTTGATTTGGTTTGGTTTAGGGTTAAGAAGTAGAAGAAGAAGAAGAAGAAGAAAAAGAAGAAGAAGGGGAGAGGAGAGAGAACAAGCCACACAGGCTTTAATTTAATATTTTTTTATTCATCAAAATCCGAATAACACTTACAATTCTAGCCTTTATATAGGCATTCAAATTAACTATTTAAGGAATTCAAATCAAAGACAAAATCAAATCCTAAAAATAAGATGAAATCAATATTACAAAACAGCTCATTGATGTGACATGTGTAACGTGTCATCAACGGCTCCAATTTGTTGCCGTGCCAAAGGCACGGGCAAACACTAGTTAAATAAAAATCAAATAATATGGAAATAATATCCTATTAAATTAAAATTTTAAATCTTTAATTTGCATCATAATTGTTATGAAGAATTGTGGGACAAGGGCAAGTTTTAGGCTACTCTTTCGGGGTACAGTTTCTCTTGTTTTCAAAGGAATCCCTCTCTTTTAGATTAAAATGAGTTGGAAGGAATCCTATAGTTAGGATAGTTGGTTTTCTATGCTTTTACATTCATGAAGGAATCTCATCCTCATATCTACATGATTCTATTTCTATTTCTTTTTCTATTAATAAAAATACCATAATTTATAAAAAAATAACATAGAATGGTCATTATTTAAGGTCATACCAATAGCACAAGGCACACCTGCTTACAACGGGCCAGTGAAACTTAGTGGTTATGCAGCCTTACCCCCATTTTTTGTGGAGAGAGGTTGATCCCCGTGATCAAATAACACTTACCACTATGCTAATTCACAACCTCTGGTGGTTATTTTTACCAAAAAAATTAAAATTGATATGAGATCAATCATAAAGCAACTACTTTAGTAGCACATGAAGAAATCCACTATTCTTCATTCAAAACATAACTTTCTTAAGGTTAATGTTTTTTTCTTTTATAAATAGTAACTTTAATTAAAAATAATAGTTATTCTTTAAGTTCATGCTAGTACTAGCATAGTCAATGTTATTTTCAGTTTTATCTAAATAATATGGACGAAAGCTGCAATATATATATATATATATTGAAACTTAAGCAAGTCCATGAAGGTAAGAGAAGTGCAAAATTGCACAAAAGACATAAGTCAAACACTAATTTCAAAAACACCAAGTGTGGTTTTGTAACTTATCAAAAGAAATTAAAAAAAAAATCTTAAATTTATCATTGTGATCCAAGGCACTAATTAAAAGCCAATGCACAAAAATTGATCTCAATTTATAATAATAAAACATACTTCAAGAATAATGGAAGTCAAGCTCATCTTATGGTATCAGAAGGAAGTTCATGAGCATAGTAAAACTAACAAAAATGGTCTAAAGCAATAGTTAATAGGCTATAGTAAGAAGCATAGAGACTTGTTAAAAGGCACAATATTTGTGTAATATTCATGTCAGACAAAAAATATCATCAGATATTCCACCAAACATGTCCTATTATTTTTCAACTTGTTTTAGAACCGTATCCTTGAGGTACACATGTCGTCACACTAGTGAAATACATTGTTTTTTTAAATATAAATTATATATTAAAGGTATCCCCACCTTCGATGGGACTACTCCAATGGAGCTTCTAGTCCACCAAAATAAAAAAACCAGGTAAATGCCAAGAGGGTTCAAAGTGGTGACCTCTACTTCAATTGGTAGAGATGTTACCACTAAACTACTTCCGTATAGTATCGATATGAAACACACAGTAATTTCAAAAATTAAACTTAAAATTAAATAATAAAATTCAAACAACATGAAATTATATATATTCCTCATTTATACTCTAATTTTTTAACTTTGAAATTTTTAAAACTGAAAAACTTCAACCTTTCATTAATAGAGTTTTTTAAAAGATATATATATATATAAAACTAAAAGATAAATTTACTTATTGGTACTTGCAAAAAAAAAAAAAAAAAGATAAATTTATCTGTTATGCGCTGGGATGCAATTTGTACCCCTATCAACAGAGGGGTTTTATGGATTAGAAAAATTAACAATTTTAACAAAACTTTGTGGCTGTGGAAGCAGCTATGGGTACAACATGTACGGGTACTCATTTAGATATGGGCCACAAGTGCAGCATCCACTCAATGAAGAAGATGGAAGCAACATGGGTTTTGAGCCCTCTTGGCATTCATCATTTTATTATAGGGATAGAGTGGTAGAGGCATCATTCATATCATATCATATCATGTGATGCTTGATTATGGTTATATGTGGTTGTGAGGCTAGTAACTCTACTAAAACATTATAATTTGATAATTTATTGTGAAAAGTGAAAACAAGTATGTGAATTGAATTAAAGGCATATGCTAGCGAAAAAAGAAAATTCACGATTGCGGTATCTGGTTTCCGTTACGCTTGGACCGACGACCACAACCAATACCGCGATTTAAAACAATGTGTGAGAAGGATAAGTTCTGGAGCAATGGTGGCATCTACGTGTGGGTCTGAATGGGGTGATTGGGCATCTATTGAGGTGTCTTTGTCGCGTGGTAAAGAACTATGGAAGGGCATCCGTAGCAACTGGAATGACTTTGTGAGTTCATTAGGGTGGAGGTGGGCAAGGGAGATAAGGTCAAATTTTGGCGTCATGCATGGTGGAAATATCACCGATTTAATTTTTCCAGCTTTATTCTCCCTCGATATCGACAAGAAGTTTCTACAACTAATTTATTTGCAAAAATAGGGAGTGATGAGCAGGATTCTCTTTTGCGGATAATGTCTAAAAAAAGGCAATTTTGCAGCGAAATCCTACTATTAGACCCTTGCAATAGAAGTTAGTGATGATGAAGATTGGCCATCAATAGGTTAAGTGTGAAAGTAGCCTATTTGTGTGGTGTGCATGTAGAGAGAAAACCTAACCATTGACAATCTAATAAAAAGAAGATAGGGGCTAGCAAATTGGTGGTGCATGTGTAAGGGGGATGAGGAGTCAATTTCACATCTTCTATTGCATTGTACAGTTGCCCAAGAGTAGTTGCCACTTGTCCTCATATTTCTTCCCAAAAGAGGTGTTTGATGCTTTCCAAGGCTGGCAGCGAGGAAGAGTGGGGAGAGGAAAGAAGAAGCCTCGGAGAATGATTCCTTTTTGCTTGATGTGGCTTATTTGCGGAGAGAAACAAGAAATGTTTTCAAGAAGTTGACGAGCCAGTTTATAGGTTAAAAAACTATTTTTTGCCTATCCTATGTAGTTGGTTATCGGGTAGGGTGAGGTCTAACTTCAATCAGTTTTGGATTTTATAGAAAATATGCAACTACAAAGTGTTCAGAGATGGAGGTAGTTTTTGTAGTAAGTCTCTTTGTCCATAGGTTGCATCACCTTGAAGCTTCCTATTTATATATTGTCACTACTTATCAAATATATATTTACCATTTGGTGTATCCCCACTAGGTCATGTCTTGATATTTTTTTGAAATTACCTTATTGATATGTTTGTATCCTATTGTATCCCTATTCAGTACACGCATGTGTGCTTCTTATGGTTATACCAACACATAAATAAATACAGAATTAAGTTTCTGGGTAATCTAAAACTAAATTGGTGACACAGCAAAAGAATTGAAAGAAGAATTATACACGATAATTTCTTAGATATTGGAATCCAAGAAAAAAGGAAGTTTGAAAAACTATATCATTTCAAATCTCTGTGATGATGATCAAACTAGTACATAGCAGTCCCCTTTTATAGAAGAAAGAGGAGAACAAAAGACATAAATCATAAAGACAACCTTCAGATTCAAAGAACTATGAACCTGGACCAAGACATTTATTGTGATTTATTAATGCATCTAGACATTACTTCTTCCTTCGAGAATATTGCCTTTAATTCTGTCCTGTATCAATTGGATTGCACAAAGATATTCTAGATAAAGCAAATTAAACAATCCACAATAATAAATAATCCAAAAATCATCAGACAGAGAGAATTTTTTGCCTACAATTCTCCTAATAAGGAACACGAACTGGCTTATGCAAATTCAAAATGCTTTACCGATAAATGCAACTAGATTGAACAACGGGTCACACAAGAAAACAAGAGACTAATGCTATGACTGTGACAATCATTGCTTTGCAAGGGACTATGACACTCATTGCTTTGCGAGGGTGTCCCAAGGCATGCCATGCTGCTTCACCACCAGCTGCTTAGGGGGAACGTTGCCTGACTACAGAAACAAGGTATAATACCAAGAAGAAACAAGGTACAATACCAAGAAGATATCCATGCTTCATGGTAATAAATTTTTCATGTATCTATCCTATCTACTCCATAATATTAAGTGTATCCCTTTACATGAGGCCGTGTCAACTATTTTTAATTCCTTAATTGTCCCAAGTTTCTTAATTCCTTAACTACCCACTAGGCATTTAAATTCAATAGTTCTTTAAAGTTCTTAATTCCCCCACTACTCACAATGTTCGTTATCTATTGAAGCTGTTACCAAAAGCTGTCATTCAATTAATAAATAAAATATTTTTAAAATTGTACGTGTATTAATTATGCCCCACCTTAGTTTAAGTATATGGGGAACAGAAAATGGTGGGGGGTATAAACCTTCATTCTAATAAGAATTAAGCAGTGCACCAACAAAAATGCAAATAGAGTTACCTCAACCCTAGGAAATTTTGCCAATGCCTCCTTAGCATCAGCAGCAGAAGCATACCGCACAAATGCAAAACCTTTGTTCTTACCCATTTTATCATTCATCAGAACCCTCACCTCCACAATCTCTCCTACCTCTTGAAAAGCTTTCCTGATATCTTCCTCCTTCGCATCCTTATCCAATCCACCAATGAAAATCTCGGTTTTCCTTCTCTTTCGCCGCTCTAATGCTTCCATTTCCCCACTCAACACTACTCCATCACCCATCCCAACTTTACCCTTTAAACCACCAACATCCAACTTACCTACCCCTTCCTTCACTCCCTCCTCGCCCTCATTACCTTCAGAATATAAATTGTCACCTTGAATTTCATAACTTTGCTGTCCAATTAACCCCAAAATTTGGTCTCCTGAGTGACTTCCAGTCGTGGAAACAGCCTGTTCATCTTCATTCCCATTGTCCTTTGCCTCAACTAAATCTGCAACCGGAGCTTCAGATAAGTTTCCATTCAAAGAATCACTCTCTTTTAATGCAGCATGATCAGGATCTTCTGGATTTTGAACTTGCATTGGACCAGAAACTTCAAAATGAGAGTTTTTATCTGCCACTGGAATAAAAGCAGTAGAGTCAGGTTTAGGATTTTCAGCCTCCATCGTAACAGCAACAGTATTATGATTTTCGACTTCTATTGACACGCACGCATTAGGTTCAGGCGAAGGATTATCCACGTCCATTGAATCAGTCCCGAGAGAGTTAGGGTTCTCAATTTCCGTTACACCCAACAAACTAGGGTTAGGGTTTTCGCTCTCATCATCCACAACTTCCACTTTCCCTGATTCTTCACCTGATGGCACAGCCTGACCTTTTTGCACCCTTTTAGGCACCTTCTTCTTCACCACCCTTTTCACTATCCTTACTATCTTCTTCACCACAGTTCTCGACCCCGTCTTCGCCGCACCATCTTGGGCGGCTTTAGAGCCACTTTCACCGACATTGTCGGGCACAGCAGCTTCAATCGTAGCGTTTTCAGAGACCTGAGTTTCAACTTGCGCAATTGGATCTCTGCTTTCTTCACTATTTTTTATGCTTGTCTCAGTGATCTTTTCCGAGGAGGTTTCATGCAGAGACGATTCGGACAGTGTCTCAGAGGCATTCCCTGTGGTTGCATCCGAGGTTTTTTCTGGGACTGCAGCCGCCGAAACCTCTAACAACTCTTCCAAAGATGCTTTAGAACCAACAGCAGTGGATTTACGGGCAGTTTTGTGGGGAGATTTGCGAGGCTCAGGGGAGGTTATAGGGGTGGTTTCGGGTGCCGTTGTGGCCGGACAAGTGTTAAGGTAGTTTAGGGAGGAGACTGGCTCTAGCGACGTGGTGAAGATTGTGGTGGAGTAAGCGGAGCGTGAACTAGTTTCAGGTAAAGCATCAGTTGTGGATTTACGTGCAGATTTAACGGTGGAGACACTAGGGATGGATTTCCGAGCAGCGGCCCTAGGGGTGGTGCGCCTCGGCCCAGCGGCGTATGCCGGCTTCGGAGGCATGGTTTCTGGTGGTCGTCTAGCTCGTTCGGTGGTCTTCTGGTTGGGTTAAGACCGAACGCACACGAAGGGCACGTGCCCAGGGTGGCAATCTCAATACCGTGTGGAAGGTAAAAGAAATGGAAAAAAAAAATTAACGAAGAGTAAAGAAAAAATAAGAAAAATGACAATAAATTTTTGTATTTGTTTGAAAATTTGAGAAAAAAAATAATTACTTTCTTTTTTCTTACTTGATAGTTGAAAAAAAAATACATATTTTTATTTCACTATTATATTCTTATATTATTAATAAATAAATCTCCCTATATTATTATCAAATAGAACTAAATAGATTTCTTTTAAAATGATTAAAATTAAATACAAATATGATTTTACCTAATTAAATAGTAATAAAAAAATTAAAAAATTAATCTCCCCTAATTTACTACTATAGAAAGAACTCATTCCTGATTACATACAAAATCTAAATTTGTTGCTTATAATACTGAAAAAAAAAATTAATGAAGAATGCTACTATTAAAAAATAAAAAATTACGTACCTTAAAACAACTAAAATACATATATGTACATACATATATGCACAAATACAAAGGAGATAAAATTAAAACCTTAAAATGTGATTGAAGGAAAAAAAAAAAAAAAAGAAAAAAAAAAAAAGAAGAACAAACTAGAGTCTTAAAATGTGATTGAGTGAAAAAAAGAAAAGAAAAAAAGAAAAAGAAAAAAAAAAGAGCATAATGTTATTAAAAAAATTACCAAGGTTGTAAAACCTAGAAAGGGGTGGAAGGATGAAATTTGAGAAGCGTAATAAGAATCTATCAAAGTAATAAAGTTATAAGGGATTAATCTGTACTAGAACATATTTGTAATTTTTTTTTCTTATTCTTTATTTCATGGGTAAATGTGTCATTTTAAAATTTCATTAAACTACTTTTCTCTTCTCTTAATTTCTTCCTACTTTTTGGAGGATGAAAATTTTAAAAACTAACCACTCACTTTTCTTTCCCCTTCTTCTCATTTTTTTCTTTCTTCTCTAAAAAAACTCATAAATAAGAGTTAAGTTTTAAAATCTCTTCTTTTCTTCTCATTTTTTTTCATCCAAATAGAGTATAAGTGGCACCTCTAATTAGGAGTGTGTACTTTTTAAAAAACAATTAGGAGTGTGTTTGGTTTGGATTTATATTTAACTCAAAATTAAATTAATTTTTTCGATTCTTAAAATTTGAACCCAAAACCAAAATGATTATAATTTGGAACTAAATCAAATCGAATCGAAAAATATCTGATTGGATCGATTCAGTTTTTCATTCAGACTTGTTAGGCTTAGGTCAGTTTGGGTCGAGTCTCCTTTTTTTAAGTTACTTCGGGGTCATGTCATATCCATTTACTTTTATAATATTATATAATATTGTAGACGCTTGCTCCTTTCTAGATCAAGGGGGCCCAGATTTGCCTTTTAACTTCAAGGCCCTAAATTTAAATCTTTGTCCTCTAATTAAAGCGATTTCGGCTTCATGCAGGCAAGTTGCAGCCTGCAATCTGAACTAAGGATGGGTTTTTGGAGTTAGCTCACCCTCGTAGGATCGCGACCCCTTGTCCCGGGCATTGTAGCACGTGTGTCGCCCAAGGCATAAGGGGTATGATGACTTGACGTCATCCTCACCTTCCTCCAGCTTATCACCGGCAGTCTGTTCAGGGTTCCAAACTCAACGATGGCAACTAAACACGAGGGTTGCGCTCGTTGCGGGA